>PVJH01001047.1:177603-238399 GCA_004026705.1 Nesogale talazaci
TCTCTGGTGCTCAGTCTCACAGTGCCTTCATGCTCTGTGCCATAGTCTCCGTGCCACAGTCTCTGGTGCTCAGTCTCTGGTCTCAGTCTTGGACATTTTGGAAGGAGATCTGGAACTTGCTCTTCTAATGGCCATGAACCTTCTCTCTTCTGCTTCAATGATGACTTATCCTTATAGCTATGGATATGGCAACTAAAATTGAACAATTGCCCTCTATTAATGTCACACACAAATTAGTTAGTCCAAGTTACTCATTTGGTGGGAGTTACGGAGAAATGGATGGAAAAACTATATTAAGAAATTTCATTCTACCATAATAGATGAGTAGGGAGAACAATAAAATTTGTGAGGTATTTTTACCTTATTAAGATCACAGAGGCATAATTTACTGAAGGACACAATTCAGAATGAAGAAGGATTGGAAACAAGAAGCCCAAGGAAGAAGTACTATAATTGATATCACATTGTGGGCATTGAAATCAAGACAAAATGTGTGTTCTTTGAAAAACTGATGATGAGCTCTGTAAATCTTCACTGAATATATTACAAAACATTTTTAAAAGACAATTGAATCTTTCTATGAACCCTTTGAAGATCCTTGAATATATATATATATATATAATTTGTTGTCACTGAGATAATACTACCCATGGATAATTTTATTAAATTATTTTATTTTCACACTTAATTTTTGGAAGATTTTACTTCATCAAAATATAACTTGAATAAATAGCACATTTTGACTTATGGTCCTTGGATGATTTCTAGAAAGCACAGTGGAACAAAGAAAAAAGATTGGACTTATTACTAGGAAACCTCAAAACAATTTCAATCTTTACTGGCCATGTTCGAGTCAGCTCACATATTTGAGTCTTAGTTTTTGCCTTTGTAACTTGAACTAATTGAACTAAATGATTACTAACATCAAGATAAGCTGCTAAATTCCATTATATTATGATTTCTCATATTAGATGAGACTGCCATTTATCTGAATTACTTCATATTACAAAGTTATTAGGGGCCTATAAAACATATGCATGGTAATTATGTGATAAGCCACAATCAATTGCTCCTAAATATTAATTATAAAGAAAAATGTTGTATTTCTGTTTTTTATCATAAATAGCAAAATATTTATTAGCTATAGAATATCAGTTTATAGTTTGTTTTAGTGTGATGGGTGATTTCTTAAAATATAAATTTTCCCTGAAAGAATGAGTGAGATGAAAATTTCTTTGAAATGATTTAGATCTCAATATTTTTTGCCAGCTAGCAGGTATATTGTTGGGTCCTTGACTTACACTTTTTGACAATGTATTAGATTGGTATTTAGGAGAAGTTAGATCAGTTTTAGCCCATGCCTTTCCTCCTGTATCCACCACCCCCCACTTAGAACAATTCATTTTATTTGTAATTGAAAGAGGCCACGTGGGCCAGAAATTTGTCTTTGGAGTCAATTGTACTACTTTCAATCATTAATACTTATCCATATGTCTGAGCAAAGAAAACTGATTGGTTCACTTTTAATGTGCTATGTGATGTTCAAAGGTTCACACTGGACCATTTAGCCAAATTCTTAATGAGAGTAGTTAACTTGTGGGGCTGATTATTAATTATGATTTGATTATTAATTATTATTTTAATGTAGATTCAAAATATCATCAATGAGTTTACACATGAAATGCGATGCTGGACGATGGGTTGAGAGAGAGTTGTTTGAATTCAGTTTTGCAGGCTGGTCAGAAGATTTTCAGGGGTGAATCAGTACCTCTTCCCTGGGGGATGGACAACAGAAAAGCGGGTGAAGGGAGATGTTGGACAGTGTAAGATATGACAGAGTACATTTCCATCTATAATAGCAAAATATTAGAAATTTTTAGATGTCTAACTATTAGAAAAGTGATAAAATTATGCCATCATTCAAATATTAGACATTCATTAAAAATTCCAAATAAATACTTGTACTGATGCTCATGATATAATGCTGAATGAAAAATTCAAAAGTGTGCATTAATCTCATCTTAGGTCATGGTTATGGGGGCAAGGGCCATGACCAGTTTGATTCTTAGCATGGGCCAGTACAGAGTTCCAATGAAATGCTTGATCAGTGATCTGAATTTTAAAAGGATGACAGCATGGCCTTCAATGTAGTGGAGGGTCCTTCTAAGCTTGAAAGAGTGAGACCCTTTGCTTCTCCATTGCTCAGATACTGGTCCTATTAGAGACAATATTATATTTCCAATTCTAGTACAACACAGGGCTCTTTAAAGTTGACATAGTTAGCTTCTTGTTAAACAAACCTCGGTTGCTTTTCACTAAGGGCTACTATGAATTTACATTTTCATCGTTGACCCATAGGGCAGGATATGTTTACCTAAATGCATATTGCTACATGCGTCTCTTAAAGATTCAGCTAGCTTGCAATCACCACCAGCATATCCAATTCTTTTCTACTTCAATGTTTTCATCCGAGATTTTCTATTTTCTATGTTTTACTATATCATCACAGATAACACAATTAGGAAAATATACCAAAAACTGTCACATTTTTTTTGTGCTTGAGGACTCTATTTGAGTCATTAAAGCACAGCAAAAACCTCTTCCTAATATATTAGGCAGCTGGAAGCAGTAGCAACTTCTCACTCATTATTCTAATGCCTGAGAGTTAGATATTTGTCCCAAAGATCATTGGTCTCATCTGTTTCTGCACATTCCAGCTTATGCAAGGATTGTACATGTATTTATGATATAAAATACATCCAAGTGATTTCATTAAGGCTCAGGGAAACGTGCAAAAATTACAAACATGCCTTCAATTATGCTCTTGATTTGATTGATTGGATTTCAAGGGGCAGGGGTGCTCAAAATTAATGACAGTATTATATTTGCCTTGAGGGGCCCATGAAGCTATTGGCATTCTAGACAGTGTAGTAAAACCTAGAGTGACAAGGTACAGTTTGGCTAGATCTTATTTGCTGCCTCCATCTTCTCTGATACTGCCATTGAAGAGATGCTCAAAAATAACCTCTAACTTTGGGGCATAAGGATACTGTGACCCAGGAGGCATTTGGAAATTAGAAAAAAATTCAAACATTCGAATATGTAAACCCCCCTTGACTGGCTGGCAGGTCAAAGAGAAACCAGTGGTATTCTGGATTTGACCCTTAAACAATATTTTTTCTGACCCCTGTCATAAGGCAATCTTCACCAATAAATAATTGAGTGAAAGACGGAGTGAGAAAGGTATGGGTGAATAAGCAAGTGAACGGATTGAATGCAATTAGTGCTATATGACTTGAATAATAAGTGGATGATTATTCAAAAATTAAACTTTAATCATGTCAGACCTAGTTAGGTTTTGCTTAATTAATGTCTTAATTCTAAAACCATTAGGGTGCCGAAATAATTTCATGTAAAGTTTTCATTCTTGCATTATAGAGTGAATGCATAATTATTTTAGAAATTTTTGAATATAAAGATAGAGATTCATCTTATCTATCATCAAGAGACAACTATTAGGCTCTCAATATATTTTCTTTTAAGGATCCCTGGTAGCATAGAGGTTACACAGTGGGACCCTAACCTCAAGGTCAATGGTTCTAAACCACCAGCCACTCCACTGAAGAAAGACAAAGCTTCCTCCTTTCATAAAAATTCGTCTTAGGAACCCATAGGGGCACTTCTTCCCATTCTGTAGGATTGCTATAGGCAGACTCTTCCAATATATTTTCTTTTCTGTATATAGTCATTTTGCATAATTTTAAAAACATATCAGAGAACTGATTTTATTATGACTGATATGTGTTTGTGCTAGTAGATTGTCATGAACATGTTAAATTTTGGCTTTAAATTTAATGATGTTCTTCATGTAAGAATCACTTCCTTTACTGATAATGTGTTTATGGTTCTTCACAGGGGAAAGCCTTGAAACCTTCTTTTCTTGAGGATCTCCCTAATATTAATTTTCTCCTTTTCCTGACTTCTCACACCTTTTTTACTTTTCAATCTTAATTCCAAGCAAACTCGCTTTTGAATGGGATCTGAAATCCATTGAGGTCTGTTCTGACTGGTTATAAGAACTCTGTACTCACACCCTAGCATAAGCCATATCATACCTATGGTAGGGACCCATATTTCAAAACCATTCTTATTTTCCAACCTCAGCCCACTTAAATCTATATTTTATTAATGATGTGGTCTAAACTCATTGAGTTGAGCAAGTCGTTTAATTAAACACACATTTTTGTATACTCCAGGACACTTCAAAGAAATAAGATTTCCAGCAATTATATGATTATTCCCCAAACAACTAAATTAGACTCATATGAGTAGAAAGTTACTCACATAAAAGGCAAGCAGAAAAAAGCAGGGTCTATCTCATGGAACTTGATTCCACAGAGAGTCTATCATTCTCTATACCGGTGGTTCTCAACCTTCTTAATGCCATGACCCTTTGGTACAGTTCCTCATGCTGTGGTAACCTCCAACCATAAAATTATTTCCATTGCTACTTCATAACTGTCCTTTTGCTACTGTTATGAATCGCAATGTAAATATCTGACATGCAGGATGTGTTTTCATTGTGACACATTGGACATAAGTAAAGCATAGTGATTAATCAAAAAACAATATATCACTATATATTATGAAATATTTATTTCTAATTACAAATAAATGAAATTTTGTCTTGAAGCATAATGTAGCATGGATAACAGTCTTCAGCCTGGTACTTGTGTGTGGGCAAATCTGCATGTGGGTGGACCCACTTGGAGATGGATAGAGGAGCGGTGTACCAGTTCCTAAGACCATCATTAATACATGTTTTCTGATGATCTTAGGTGACTCCTGTGAAAGAGTGGTTTGAACCCCAAGAGAGTCACGACCCACAGCTTGAGAACCGGTAGTCTATGCAAAATTGATTCCTTATGAGATAATTAGAAAATGGGGAACCAATTGTTGCCTGCATTGGTAAAATATCTCTTAGTTCTAGTGTGCAGCAAGTGATGAGACCCAAGCCTTTTGTGGGACAATGGCACAACACTATTTTGTGAAGTGCTTTAGACCCAAGAGCAAGTCTAGCTAGTCTGTTCTAAATATGTTCATGAAATGTGTTTTCTCAACTGTCCTCCATCATTTCTGATCCTGCATGCTTAGTCAAGGCAGCATAGCTCGGTAAGTGAGCAAAGTTGATTCCTTCTGGCCAGACTTACTGGGTCCTATACTGCCAGTCTTCTATCACTAAACTGATAGGAATTTTGCTGTGCAGACACAAAAAACCCTTGATGAAGTTCTTCATTACTAATTCCACAGATACAAAGTTATTTACTACACAGGATACGGAGCCAAGCATCTTCTAAGGCGAGAATTCCTCTTTCCGTACACCACTAATATCTATATTTTACTTACTTCCCTTTGACTACCTTTCCCTCACCACTCATTCCTGCAGTCCAGAGAAACAATTTTTTATTGGGTGAATGAATGTTAGATTATAGGTATTGCTCTCACAGCAAATATTTCTCCCAAATCATCAGTTTCTGTCTCCAGTCCCTTCTCTTTTCTCCTAAGATTTTTGACTTTTGGAAATCAGTGGTAGGAAGCCAACTATTTCCTCTGCTTTATGTTTTTAATCTCCTACCTTTGGGAATTGTACACACAGAAAGGGCAGCTTTAACTGGTGCTCTGCAGAACTGGGTAGAGAAAAGTCAACTAGCCAGAGAAAGATATGTTGATTCATACTTTTTAAATGTTACTCTTTCAATTTGTTTAATAGTTTATTTTCTTAACCTCAACCTATTAAAAAGTAGTGCCTTGAGGGCTGAGGCCCGGTGTCATTGTGGTTGTATGAGGGACTAAGGCCCACAAGGTGGGTGGTTCATATCCAGCAGCAGCTCCCCAGGAGCAAGACTGGGCCTCCTACTGCCACCAGAGGGCAGTGATGCCACAAAACAAAAAGAAAACAGAAAGTAATGCCTTGAATGTCTATGGAAGACATTATGAGCTTTGTTTCTTTCAAGCATTATTTCTTTCAAAATCCTTTTATACTTATAACCTCATTTCAGGTTTCATTTTTACCCCCTGTAAGAGCAAATTAGATGATTTTTATCTATTTCTTCTTTTTATTACAAGTGACGTGACCTGTGGATGGTAAATATTAAAGGGTTCCCACAGAGAACAGTTTGAAGTATCTAAATAAACCATTAATTCAATGTGTATGGATTAATCATTGCCATGTACCAGATGTTGTACTATACTCATATTAATTCATATCAGTGATGTCATCATGCTGAGTGTATATTAGAAATAATATATTCACTTCTAACATTGATTTCTTTTTGTTTTGTTGTTGTTTTTGCTTTCTGAGGACATCTTGACACCACTTGTCTATATTCATCAGGGCCCCTAGACATTTTACATCAATACTATTTAATAGAGTTTTGTATGAGGATAGAAATGTTATGTCTACATTATCTAATATAGTAGCTGCAGTAGCTTGAGTGTTTGAGATGTAGCTGAGTGCAATTTTTTATGATTCCAATTTTGTCAATGCAACTTTAGATTTTATTTTTAAAAATTATTTTACTTGGAGCTCTTACAGATGTAAAAATTCATAATTCAATTGGATCATACAATTACTGCTACCATCAGCTTCAAAATATTTTCATTCTTCTTGAATTCCTTGATATCTGCTCCCCCTTTATCATATCCCTTCCCTACCCTTCCCCCTCCAGAAGCCCTTATTGTTATGCTATATATTTTATAAATTATCATTACTATCCATGTCTTACCCTGTCCAATCTACCCAATCTCCTACAATTCTGTTATTCATTCCCCTCAAGTAGATTATATAGTCATTATTGCTATCAACTCCCCTTTTCCATAACCTCAAGTAATCATTACTCCCCTTTCTATTTCTGAAGGTTTTCTACCTTGGCTTTCATGCATCAAACAATCTTAATAGTATACATGGCCATATTTATGTCTAACTAGGCTAATGAAGTAAGAAAAGAACCATAATAGTGAGGGGAGGCAATATTAAAGGACCAGAGGATAGTGGTGAGCCTTAATTAGGAATGGGTGTTGAATGTTTCAAATTATTTCTATTGATACTATCATGGAGTGCTTGTCCTTTTGTTTTCCAATGTATATGGGTAATATTAACGAACTTTTGGATGTTGAACCATTTCTGCATCCCTGGTCTGAATCCCATTTGGTCATGATGAATTATTAATTTTATATACTTTTGTGCTCTATTCATCAAAATTTGTTAAGGAATTTTGCACTAATGATCATTAGAGATATCAGTCTGTGGTTTTCTATTCTTGTGGTATCCTTGTCCAATTTTGGAATCAGGGTTATACTAACTTCATAGAATGTGTTTGGGAGTTTGCTGTCATTTTTATGCTCTGGAAGAGCTTGTGTAGAATTAATGTTAACTCTTCCCTCATGCTTGGTAGGATTCTCCTGTGAAGTCGCCTGTGACAGGGCTTTTTTTAGTTGGTAGTTTGGTAGTTCCTTGATGGCCTTATGTATTTCTTCTTTTGCTTTGGCTCTGTTCAGGTACTGGAAAACTATATGGGGTAATCTGGGAAAAGACTGTTTTCCCACATATTTGTCCATCTTCCAGTTGTACAGTCTTAACATTGATTTCTTATATTGTTTTCATTTCCCGAATTGTTTATGTCCACCTAATTTTTATTATTTCCTTTCTTTTTCTATTAGAGAGATTATTCTATTTACTCTGTTGCAATTTCTTGAGATTTTGTATATTTATTGCTATCATAAATTATCTGATAACTGCTTTTGTTGTATTTCATAGGTTTCGGTAGGTTGTATTACCATTCTCATCCATTTCCAAAAACTTCTTAAAGTCATCCCTAATTTGGGCCAGTACCCACTCATGTCCAAGAAGAATATTGTTCATCCTCCATATATTTCCACTTCCTTTTGTTGATTTCCAGCTTTATAGTATAGGGGTCAGAAAGGGAAGTCTGAGTGATCTATTTTTTTTAATTTACTCAAACTTAACTTGTTTCTCAACATGTGGTCTATCTTCAAATATGTGTCATGTGCACTTGAAAAGGATGTGTGTATTTTTTTATTTGGTTGCAGATTGTTGAACCTGTGATTTCTATTTTCATCTTTTGAAGGATTTGATAGATGTATTTCATGGGTTTCTCATTGGGTGTGTATATATTTAGGATGCTCAGTGACTCTTGGTCTAATGACCCCGTGGATATTATTTCATCTACTTCCTATCTTTTGTGATGTCATGTATCTTATGATCAATTTTTAAACAAATATTTTATTGGCATATAATCCATATAACATGTAATTCAACAGTTATGAGTGTTATGATCATTACCACAGACAATTTTAGATCAATTTTATCAGAGCTTAGTATTGCTACCACTGCTCTTTTGAAATTCCCATTTTCTTACTATATTTTGCCAGCCTTTGCTTCTTAACCTGCTTTTATTTGCAAGCTTAAGATGCACACCTTGCAGACAATAGCTTACTGGCTTTGTGTCCCTATTCAGTGTCCCTGCCTTTGTCTGTTAGTGGATGAAATCAGACCACGGACTTTTAGAGATAATACATCCTTCTGTGGATTAATGTTTGTCTTATGGTACCTTTTGTTTTCCCATCCTTTCTGGCAGTGTGTTATATTATGTATATGGGGACGCATTCTTGCTTTCTTTTTTGTTGTTGGGTCAATATTATTGTGAGTGTCGTTTTCCATGTGATGACTTCTGGAGAGTGTTGTGCTATGCGGTGACCCCTTGTTTGTGCTCTGGCGGTCTGCCCCAAGTGAGTTTGAAAAAAAAAATTTGTGTTTGCTTGCTTGTTTTTGCAACATATTCTCTGACATTTTTCTTGTCTAGGAAAGCTTTTACCTCTCCACCTCCTTTGATGGATAGTTTAGCTAGATAGAGGATTCATGGAATGATGCTGCATCCCAGGATACCACTCTGGGAGGCTGCTGCTCCATACTCTCTTCTTCTTCATGGTGTCTGCTGTTAAATCTCAGTCTACCCCTCTCTGAGTACCCTTATAGGTGACTTTTTTTTCTGTAATTGTTCTTATGACTTTCTCCTTTTACTCAGAGTTGGATAATTTGACTACTACATGCCTTGGTGTATTTTGTTTGGAGTTCAGCCTTATTGGATCCTCTCTGCTTCCTGGATGATTGTCTAGTAATCATTCCTTAAATCAGGGGATTTTTCTTCCAGGAATTTCCTTGCTATTTTGGATGTGAAGTTCATTACTATATCTTGTTCTGGTATGCTGATTATTTGAATGTTATTTCTCTTTGATTGCCTTTCCTATTGAAATCTGCTTGGCTGTATTTGAGATCACTGATAGAGTTCTTCACCTCTTTGAGCCTGTTGGTGAGGTCTCCTACATTGTTCTTTGTTTCTTTCCTCATCTCTTAACTCTGGTATTTCTCTTTGGTATGTGGACTCTATCTTTTCTCTTATTTCTTCTCTTTCATGTATTGATTCCCTCATATCTTGTATGACTCTAGGGAGCATTCTGAAGACTTCCCTCTATTTTGGTTCAATGTCTGCTTCTTCTATGAGTGATGTTAGATTGAGGACTTTTTTTTGGCATTGCATTTTGTTTCTCTTGCTTTCGTGTACACGTTGCTATTGCTGATTGCTATTTGCATGTCATTTTGCTGGAGTTCAGCGCCATTTTCCCAGGAGTCCAGGATCCCTGAGTTATCTCTCTGGGAGGCTCGTAAGAATTATTCAAATGGCTGCTGGTAGACAAATGCACTGTGGGATCAGGCTGCTTTTCTATCTGACTAGGCTTTACTCTCTCCCTAGATAGCCAGGATCACCTATTTGGAGGGAAGATTGGGCGTCCAAATTCAGCAGCACAGACAGATCATTTATGGGCAGTTAGGGTTGTACTGTGCAGCTGATCACCTGAGATGTGCCAACATGGGGGCCAGTGACTATAGAGGAGCCACAGGCAGCAGGCAGTGAGTGGTGGCAGTAAGTTATCTGCAGCTCTAGTTCAGGCTGGGAGATGCAGTGCTGTGCTAGGCCAGGAAGCCACAGGGCTAGGGCAGACTGACAGGTTAATCACAGGGCTTGGCCAGCTCTCCGTAAAGATGTATGGCCAGGCTGGGCCATTGGAGGAGCTAGGGGGCCTGGCAGAGCTGGCAGGGTTGCTGCTGGCAGCAGGCTGGGAGTACTGTGGAAGGCTGGTAGGGGTGCCAGCAATAGCACAAAACCACTGTGGCATGGGTGGTTCAGGCAGGGATAGCTCGGACACTGGGCCACTATATGTCAGATCTTCTTAGTATATAAACTATGGCAGGTCATGTTAGAACTGTGAGGGAAAATGTTGGAACAGAGCTCTGACATGATGTAAGGGTTAATTATAGGTCTCAAACTCCCCACTCAACCTACTGGTTCCCAAGCTAAATGATCACCACGGAGCTACCAATGCAGCCCTTTTACTCAGTACCGTCTCCACAACTTTAGAATTTCATCAAGATTACCAAACCAACTGATGCATACATTTAAAAATGAAATATCTGATATTCTAATTTTTTCTTGGTTTTCAGAAACAGAAAGCAACTTGGATACTCTAAGCAAAAAAGGAAAGTGGATTAGAAAGTCACAGCAGGGTAGAGGAACTATGAAAGAATCATACTTTACAAGGTGTGGATAGGATCAGTTATCAGGCATCAAAGAATAAAAAAAATCATATCATTATGAATGAAGGGGAGTGTGGAATGGAGGCCAAAAGCCTATGGGAAGGCAACTGTACATCTCCTTACAGAAAGGTTACATGGAAGAGACGAGTTAGTCAGGATGCAGTATATCACTGTGAAACATACAGCTTTTCTCTAGATCTTTAACGCATCCCCCCAACCCCTAACTATCATGCTCCCAATTCTACCTTAAAAATCTGGCTTGACCAAAGGAAGTGCATGGGTACAGATAAGAACCAGAAACACGGGGAATCCAGAACAGATAAGCCCCTCAGACCATGAATGAGAGCAGCAATACTAGGAGGATAAGGGGAAGGTACGGTAGAAAGGGGAACTCATCATAAGGCTCTACATATAACCCCTTCCCTGGGGGATGGGCAATAGAAAAATGGGTGAAAGGAGACTAGAACAGTATAAGACATGATAAAATTATAATAATTTATAAGTTATCAAGAGTTCTTGAGGGAGGGAGGATG
The DNA here is from genome assembly GCA_004026705.1 of Nesogale talazaci. Taxonomy (NCBI): domain Eukaryota; kingdom Metazoa; phylum Chordata; class Mammalia; order Afrosoricida; family Tenrecidae; genus Nesogale; species Nesogale talazaci. The sequence goes on from PVJH01001047.1 coordinate 188,809, forward strand.
GGTATGGGAAGGGAAAATGAGGAGTTGATATCAAGGGTTCAAGTAGAAACTGTTTTGAGAATGATAATGGCAACAATATACAAATGTGCTTGATACAATGTATGTATGTATGTATTGTGATAAGAGTTGTATGAACCTCCAATAAAATGGTTTTTAAAAAAGCATCATATTGGGAATTGTGCAAAAGAGAAATATAACAACAACTCCAGAATGGAGAAAGTAGTCCTTTTGAGATAGTGTCATTGATGCAATGATCTATTTTGGATAGTCACTAGAAAAAACAAATGCCATCACTTTACTTTGTCTTGGTTTACTTGCTTAAGGGTCAAGGTTCCAGAGAATTTGCTTAATCAGCTGAGTGCAGTCACATGTTCTCACTAGGCTAAGGAGAACTTTCTGGGTTTTTTGGCTTCTGCAAAGTGGACAAGGTGCCTGTTTTAGACACTTGGTTTTTCCTTCCTATCTACTCTGCATGTAATGAAGTCATGAATGGACTGGGAAGAAATAGTAAGTGCTGATGCACTCTCAAACAAACAAATGCCTCCTGACTTTTATGAGTTAATAAAACATCTCATCAAGATGAACATACGTATTTGATTTATTAAATCATTCCATATTTCCTTACTATGTTCATTCTGAGAATTTCTGCATTACTACAGTACAGTAATATCACTGACTTTGATTCTGAGACCATCAACCTCATTTCCTGGATGATGAGATTTCAGTACATAAGCTTTGAGTTCACACGCAGATATATACAAAAACAGTCATTGATGATGAGTTTTGAAAAGGTTATAGATAGTGAAAAGGTTATTATTATATATACAATATACTAGAAGTTCAGAATTTGTTCTTAATAATGTCAGAATAATCTAAGTTGTATATAATACTAAACCGGACTTGCTTAAAATATCTGAGTTGTATCTTATATGATGGTATTTAATAAAAAAGTAATGCTTACTTGGTCCTAATTTGTACATACATGGATGTGTTCTGAATAAAACATGTTTAAACATGTGTCTGTGATCAGTGGAAGACTTGAGACATGTTCTGTCAGTTATACACTTGTTTAGTTTCTGTACTTCGACTCTTGTAATTTGCATATGTTATTAGGAGGGACTAGTTTCTGGAAACAAGCCTCCTGCTTGGTAGCTAGACAGTCCGTGAAAAAGAGGAAGACCACCAAAGAGTTTGATTGGTGCAGCTGCAGAAACAACGGACCCAGACATCAGAAAACTTGTGATGTGTGTGGAGTCAGTATGAATTGGAAACAACTTGCCTGCATCTAAAAATAGCAATGTCTTTAAGGTGCTTTCCAATAAAAAGTATACATTTGTGCTATTAAAAAAAGCTGGTCTAGGGGCTGAGCCCCGGTGGTGTAGTGGTTGAATGCAGGACTGTGGCCCAGGAACTTGACGGTTCAAATCCAGAAGCGGTTCTCCATGAGCAAGGCTGGGTAGCTCCCACAGTCACCAGAGATCAGTGATACCAAAAAGAAAAGAAAAGAAAAGAAAAAAGCTGGTCTGAGCTCACTCACTGCCAGGGGTTAATTTTGATTCACAGGGGCCCTCTGTGCTTTTCAGGAGCGGTAGCAGTTTATGGGAATAGAAACCCCACTCTTTATCCTTCAGAACTAATATAAAATATATAGCATAATTTAGATGATCATCTTGCCAAATCATTGAAGGTTTATGATAAGTTTACTGAAATGCTACCCCACATAACAGTTTTGTAGGTGAACCAGACAGGGTTAAGGGAGAAGGAAGACCTCAAAACTGAGGCCAAAGTAGGAAATCTGTCAGCTCAAATGAAGGCAAAGAGGGTAGGAGCTGGGTAGTGTGGGTAGGGAGGAGGTAAAGGTAGTTGGCTTCAAGTCGTTCAAAAAGAAAGAAAACATTGTGAAACTGACTGTGGTGGCAATTGTAAAATACTGCTTAATCTGATTTTACCATGGAATTTTCTGATATCTCTAAGTACTCCCAATAAAATTATTAGAAAACTAAACAGAAAAAATGCCTCGTGATTAAAGTCCAGAAATTTGTAGAAAACAAGCGAATTGCCATTGCTGTGGCAATTAATGAAGTTGGGATGTCACGTGGGTTTAACATTTTCGATCTTGGCCTAGCAAGCCTTTACCTTAATGAAAGCGGAAAAGTGTTGTGGGAAGATTATGAAGCTCAATGACCTGCTTTATATACGAGTCTTTTAAGCAAGATTGAATCTAAGTAAAAGGACTCTAAGAAACAAACGATAATGAGGGGTGCATCTCGGATATATCAAATAAATTCACAGGGCATGGTAAAATCAAAACAGTGTTTTGAAGGTGTTCAATTGAGTCAGTTGAATTGAAGATCAGAAGGCTGTGGTGACAAATTTTTAGCATTCCAAAAAGGTAATTAATTTACATAAGTTTAGATTGAAAGGATACATAGTCCCAAAAGACACAGGGTGATAATGGTGGTGGCTTTTAAAGACATTTTAAGAGAATTTCAAAACCACACAAGTGAGAAAAAAACCAAGAAATTTGTGCAGAAGATTTTTATTTTCCCAACTTACTGAGCCTGCTCATTGTTTGGGGTAGCAAGAGCCGTCCTTTAGGCGTTTCTTTGGGAAACCTTGCCCCAGGTGCTGAAAGAGGCCCCGACCTCGAACTTTTAGCCTTCTCTTTGTTCCCAAAGCTCACAGAAGATCGAAAGGAATAAAACTTGAAGTTCTTGAGGATGCCAAAACCATGGTCAGAGACAGACACACCCCTTTTAGAAGTGCTTAAACCTGGAAAAGATGTAGGGAAGCAGTAGGTTTGCTTTTTGATATTTTTCTTTACTAAACATTTCTATGATTTTATAGCAAAACTATTTTTTACTTATTCTCACATTTTGCTCAGTGCATGCATTTCCAGAGCAGAAAATACTCCTTCTAAAGAGGCAAGGCATTTTTCTTGAGTATGGGGGGGGCCAGAGGAACTAGCATTTTTTTTCCTTTTGGTTATAAAGCACACATATGTATTCAGTACATAAGCACTATATATGAAATATTAATATGCCTTGAGAAAGTGAACCAAATATGATCCTTGTGGGAATAATAATGAAAAAAAGTTTGGGGAGCACGATTTTAGACTTGGCATGGAAATAGGTGCCAAAGTTTAAAATGCAAAAATCATGTAAACAAAAGCCAAAGGTTTTGCTCCTTAGTACCATTCTCTAACAATTTTCTGTGGGCTTAAGGTCTCCGCAAGAGCAATTTGTGTGCCTTAAAACATTTATGTGAATTCTTTATATCTGGCATATTCTTTGCAGTTGGAGAATTCAAGTAATTAAAAGGGTCTTTCCTCTTGAGGTATATCTAAGAATTCAGCGACGTTGTATTAGTTACAGGGTTCCTTTAAACATCTCCTTTGGAGCCTGACTTCCAGTTTGAGGAGTAAGACCAATACTCTGAGTAACTTCCCACATGGGAGATAACAGTGGCAGTAAAAATGTCTCCACATCAGAATCCAGAAGACTTACAGCTCCATCTGGTTGTGTGACTCATACAACTTTGGTTTTTATTCTTTGCCATGTGGGGTTTCCATCTGACAGTGTTTATCACCAAATCCTCAGTTAGAAATCTTTGTTTTGAATAAAGAAACTTACTTAGAAATTACTGACTGAAGACCCTTTACTTGACAAAGTTTATTAACGTATGTAAGGGATCTGAGCTATAATCATGGATAGTTCAGGAGAGGCTTCTGAACCACGTCAGTGTACTCATATCTCAAGCATCTGGGAGTTGGGCACATTGCTCACCTGAGAATATAAAAATATTTAGATATAAAAATTGAGGTATTGTAAGAAATCTCAGGAATAGAAATATGGCTTGGTCCTTGGCTCCGCGCAAAAAGCAGAAACCTGGTTTGTGCTCCAAACAAATTTTATGAAAGTTAAAAGAAGTTTTAGGTTTACATCGGAACTGAGAAAATCCCTCACCCCCTTCGGCCAACTGTTTGAAAGAGAACCGGAATGACTCAGCTCTTCTTTTTCAATCTTTTTGGCAGAGAGGCATGGCTGATGACTCGAGTCGACCCCGTTGGCTGAATTGCAATCACTTGACCCAAGTAGTGTAGCATTTTTTGTCGGAAGCTGGATCTTGGAGCCAGAGTGCCACCATTTTTGACCTCTAATGGATGTCCCCCTTTCCCTGCTAGCTACCTATCATTTATTCTTATTATTTCTTATTAGTTCTCAAAATCAGCCAATGTAAACTGGACATATCATAGTCTTATTTTTGTGTTGCGTGCATATACAAGAAGGCTTCAAAAAGTCCATGAAAGAACTACCATGATTGCCCCCAAATAAGACAGGGTCTTATTTATTTTTCCACAAGAAGATATGCTAGGGCTCATTTTCAGGGAATTTTTTCAAAGTACTGTACAAGAATCTACATTTATTTAAATTTCATTAAGTCCTAATCTTCTGGAACATCATCATAACTCTCCAAACACAAAAATCTATCCTGAATTTCTTGCAACTCTTATTTCCTTTAGAACCATTGGCCCCAATCTGTCATGTCGAGCAATAGAGCTCTCATTAAATGAGTAGCTCTTACCCATATAACTTGTTCAGAGTGCATTGATGACAACACCCTCAGTAATTTTATCCCAAGATTCTTTACCCAAATTACGACCTCTTGCAAGTTAGGATTCACAAAGTTTCCATGCTGATTTCTTGTCACTCTATTTTCAATGTAGTCATGAATTTCCATTTGCAAGTGATCCTAGAGTGGCTTGTCTATTGCAATATCAAGAGTGTGCAAATAGGTCATGATGGGGCAGATTATAAGGGCTGCCCATCTTCCTCACTGCTCCAGGGCAAAATGCCTGAATTGTGCAGGTATTCTGTGAATCCATGCTTATCACTAGGTCTTATTTTCGGGGAAGGACTTAAATTGCCAAATACTTACACATCCTGCTAGATCTTATTTTATAGGGAGGTCTTATTTTGGGGGAAACAAGATAAAAGTTTATGTAATTTTTCTGCAAAGTTTTTGGAGTAACCTTGTCTGAGTTGTTATCCTTAGCTGTCATTGAGTTCAATGACTTCCGGTAATCCATAAACAATGCAACAAAGCACTGCCAGTCTTGCAACATACTCATGGTCCATTGTTGAGCTGATTCCCAATCACAGCATTCTTACATAGAACAAGACAACACTGTCCTATCTTGCTACATCCTCAAATTTTTTACTTTAAAAAAAATTTATTGGGGGCTCATACAACTCATCCCAATCTATCCATCCATCCATTGTATGTCAAGCATATGTGTGTACATTTGTTGCCCTCATAATTCACAAAACATTTGTTTCTACATAAGCTCTTGGTATCAGCTCCTCATTTTCCCCCTCCGTCTCCACTCCTCTTGAACCCTTGAAATTCATAAATTCCTATTATTTTGTCATATCTTATGCTTTCTGGTGTCTCCCTTTACCCACTTCCTTATTGTCCATACCCCAGGGAGAATGTTAAATGTAGCTCTTTATAATCAGTTCCCCCTTTGGGTCCCAACTTCCCTCTAACCCCTTGGTATGGCCATTCTCATCATTGGTACTAAAGGAATCATCTGTTCTGGATTCCTTGTATTTCCGGTTCCTATCTTTACCAGTGTACATCCTCTGGTCTAGCCAGATTTGTAAGGCAGAAGCGGACTCATGATCGTTTGGAGGAAGCATTGAGGAGCTTGAGGGAATGATGTATGTTTCATCATTGCTATACTTCACACTGATTTGTCCATCTCTTCCCTGTGACCCTATTGTAAGGGGGTATCCTATTACCTACAGATGGGCTTTGGGTCCTCAACTCTGTACTCTCCTCATTTGCAATGATCTAGTTTTTAGTTCTTTGTTACCTCATACCTGATCTCTATGATACCTCCTGATCACAGAGGTTGGTGTACTTCTTCCATGTGGGCTTTGTTGTTTTGGATGGTTTCTTGCTTACCTTCAAGCATTTAAGACCCCAGATGCTACATCTTTTGATAGCTGGGCACCATCAGCTTTCTTAACCCCTTTTGCTTGTGCACATGTTTGTCTTCAGCGATCGTGTTGGGAAGGTGGACAGCAAACAATTCCAATTTAATAGAACAAAGTGTTCTTGCATTGAGAAAGTACTTGAGTGGAGGCCCAATGTCCACCTGATACCTTAATAATAACCCTATAAATATATGCACATAGATCAATTTCTGCATCTTCATACATAAATATATTTATCTATGCGGGGAAGCAAAGGAGGAGTCTGAGAGTCTGGCCCTAATTCCAACTACATGAACAGCCCTTCCACCCTCAGAAGAATGTGCTTTAGAGGACAGCACTGAAGTTGCAGCTCTGGGAGAGGGACTTGTTTGACCAGAGCACGTGTGAGCAAATGAAGGAGGAAGAGAGAGGAGAGTACATCCTGGACTACCAAGCTCTGAGGACGTTATCCCTGCTTAGAATAGTCAATACACAGAGAGGACCATATGGTCAGTCTTACCATGGCACATGATGTCCCTCACTGACCCAAGTCCCTATGTGGGACAACATTGGAGACACAGGATTGAGATTGAACCCGGTCTGACCCCATCACACCAAGGCAAAACACTTAGGGTTTGCAGCAGAGCAGGTGAGGGGATCAGAGTCAGGATGTGTCACCCCATTGAACTAGACCAGAGGGCACACCTAGAGGTCAACAAACAAACATGAACTCTTTACACGTTTTTCTTTATTATCAATATTTTTATTTTTTCTTATTTATATATTTTTCTGGATATTGGTTTTTGTTGTTTTGTTGCTTCATCTTGCTATGTCTTATTTTTTGTGCATATTTTTATCTCTGTAGGTCTACATAGATAAAATAATCTGGAGGAGAAAACAACGAGAAGATGGCTCTGGGGGGACATGGGAGAGGGGATATGGGGGAAAGGAGATAGTGTTGACCAACCTAGGGACAAGGGAACAACAAGTGATCCAAGATCAGTGGCAAGGAGGGTGTGAGAGGGATTGATCAAGGGTAAAGTAATTGAGAGAAATGACTGAAATCCAAATGAAGCCTGAGCATGAGAGTGGACAAGAGAAAAGTAAAAAGAAATAGAGGATAGAAATGGGAGGAAAATGACATTTTTAGAGGTCTAAATACAGGTATGTACATTGATATTTTTTTTTTCTTTTGAGGCTTTTATTTTATCCACCATCTAATCTACTTACCCTTCACTGATCCTCTTAAAAACCCACAGAGGCAGGTCAACTCTGTCCTATGTGTCGCTGTGATTCGGCATCTAATCCATGGCAGTGAGTTTGGTTTTCTCTCTGCCTTACCAAGCATGATTCTTTTTTTCCCAGAGATTATCCTAACAACATGTCCAAAGTATGAAGTCTCACCACCCTCACTTTTAAGGAATATTCTGCCTGTATTTTATCCAAGATAAGTACGTTAGCTCTTCTGGCAGTCCACAGTACTTTCTATATTCTTCTGCACCCTCATTCAAATGTATCCTGTCTTTTCTTTGTCCAGATTTCATATGAAGTGATAGAAAACGCCAGAGTTTGGGTAGTCATAACTTAGTTTTCAAAATGATATATTTACTTTTCAATGCTTTAAACTTACCTCATATAGATTTGTCCAATGCAACATATTGTTCCATTCTTGACTGCCTTTTCCAACAGCATTGATAGAGGATCCCAGTAAGATAGCATCCACGACAAAGTCCATCTGTTATTCATTTATCTTGATGTTGTTTATTGCTCCAATTGTGAGAATGTTTGCTTTCTTACATTGAGTTATGATTCATACTGAAGATTGTAATCTTATTTTCCTCAATAACTTTTTCAAGTCCTATTCATTTGCAGCAAGCAAGCTAATGTCATTGCTCATTACATATTATTGGAGATTTTTCCTTCAGTCTTCTTAATATAGTATATATTCTTAATACAGTTTATCACATTATTTGCTCAGTATGCAGTTTGAATAAATATGCTTTTGAAAAAACCTTTCATGATTTTAACCTATGTACAGTTTCCATATGAGCACAAGGAAATGTTTTAGAACTCCCATCCTTTGTAAGGTTATCTATACTTTTTAATGATCTACAAGCAAAAGCAAAAATCCACATATTTCTGGTATTATTTGTTTTTTAGTCTATATTCATCTGCTATCAACAATTCTATACCTCATTCTACATCATCTGTTGAATTTAGTATGAATTTCTGGCAGTTCTAGTAGTGAATTTTCTTCTGCAAAAGTTTAATTGCATGTCACATTAATAGCATTGTTCTATCCTTTCTGTATCTTATTGCTATGAGTTTGCATCAATTTTGATGGCAGTTGGTTCACCTTAATGGATGGGATCACATTTCTCAGAAATGAATGCAAATGTGGATCTTGTCCAGGTGGTTAGCTAGGTAGTTATCTTCCAAATTATTTGGCATACATTAGTGAGTGCTTTGGGGCTGCACTATTTTTTTTTAAAAAAACAATTCAGTGAGTGTTTCACCAAATCTTGGAATCTTGTTTTTCACTAATGCTTTCATTATATCTTGGACTTCTTTTAATAGTAGCAGATTTTGTTCACATGATACCTCTTAAAATGGTGGAATGTGGACTCTGATTTAGTGACTGCATTCCTTTTTGTTTTTATTAGTGTTTTCTTCATCATTCAATATTTTACTCAGAATCCTTCATTATTGTCATATAGAGCTTGCTATTTTTTCTTCAGTTCTTTCACCTTGATATATGTTGAGAGTGTTCTGTTCTTTGGGTTTTATAATTCCGAGTTTGGGCACATTTATTATGCTTTCTTTTGTCATCTCAAGTTGTTTTTTGGAACTTTTTGCTCAGCTCTTTTACTTTATGATTCTTTCAATTTGCTTCAGTTACTCTCAAATAAGATCAAGTTTCAGAACCATTTTTGATGTATACTTTCTTTGTCCTTTTTTCCGGTCTTTCAAATGACATTTTGCTTTTTTCATTAATGCCATTTTTTATGTCGTCTCACAAATCAATTGGTTGGGGTTATTAGTGTTCAAGGTGTCAAATTTCTTCTGAAGATGTTCTCAACATTCAGATGGGATATGTTCATAGTCAAATTTTGGCTCTCATGGGCTTGTTTTTATTTTTACATATGTGCATAAATTCATAGCAAAAACCTCAAAAGACATCTAGCACTTTGAAGCAAATACTTTTGAAGAGTATTATTATAAATTTTTATTACTTACTTACTTCATTACCACTATATTTTATCATTTTATATAATATCACTTAATATCTACCGAATTGGTACCACACACTGCTTTGTTATTGAAGAAAGAACAGCTTACTTTTCAAGTTCACAAGTGTTCAATCTTAAGTAAATGTAATCATCACAGGCATTTTCATGAGCCATGATATACATTATGACCACATTTTTCGTCTAGCCCTAGCTTCGGAAAGTTAAAGGAAAAAATGCTGCTAAAATATTCGTGCTAATTCGTTTGATATATTTGAAAATATGTTCTCCTGAATCAATTGAAGTTGTTGTTCAGGATGAGGAAGAAACTGTCAGACAAACTTTAATTTACTAGCAATCTTATCGTATTGGGTTTGGTGATGTTGCAGGCTCAATCAATTCTGTAAAGGTCATTGGTGTCACCTTGTAAAAATCTAGCAACAACGAGCTGACTTCTGTCCATTCAAGAGTTATCATGTGGACAGTACCTCATATAACCTTGCCTGACAAGAATTAATAAATGAGGATCTTGCCATTGACTTGCTCTGTGATCCTAGACAAGTTATCTGACTAGAGATAAGTCCTAATACAAGTCTTTCTTAATTAGGAAATAATGTAAGGAAAATAATATCAGCTTCTGAGAAGTCTCAATGCAAAATTCTGGGACTGCCAGAGGTACATAGATGCTTTAATTAACAAAGTACTTTAGAATAGGCCCTTAGATACATTTACTTAAAATATCAATTTGGAAAATTCTACAGGTAAAAACTTTCTGCATTTGCAGCATGATAACAGTTATTCAATTGCACAATTCTCTTTTCCCCTCTCAAGGGCAAATGGAACTTTTCTGTGGCATAAAAACAGAGTACAGTGTACAAAATATACAAAATAATAGTGTAAAGGAAATGTCATTCACTACTTTCACAGTTCAGGGATTTGTTTGTTTGTTTGTTTTGAACCCTTTTAAGATCAGATCCCTCTTTCCAAATGTCAAAAGCTTTCCTGTTATTACTCTACAAGGTGTATAGGTCCCTCATAATTTTCTTGTGATGACAAGTGTGAAGGGGAAATCAAAGCAAAATCTAGTACAAGCAGAGCTCACACCTGCAGGGATAGCTATGCTGAGAGCAATGGAGATGTCTATCATAATTATGCTCTAGGCCTGTGTTGGGAAGTTTACTATTGTTTCTTGCTGTCCGTTCAAACTGACTCGTGGCCACTCTGTGTGCAACAAACGAGAACGATTCCATAGGACTTTCTCAGTGCTGATCTTTACAGAAGCAATTCCCTATCCCCTTTTCCCCCATGGTAGCAGTTGAGATCAAACTTCTTCCACCCAGGCTTCTTAAAATAAGATGTTTACCCTTGAGTAAAGATGGGCAGTTGGTAAGCAATACTTGAGGATACACACACAGGCAATGGATACAAAAATAATGTCTCAAAGGGAATTCGCACAATTTGTAATACGTCTTCTAACTTTTGGGATAAGTCTCCTGGTAGATTGTCTTCACTTTGCTTCCAAACTTCTCTACAGATAGAGAACACTCTCCCCCCACTTCCACCCCCATATCAGAAATGTCCCACCCTGTTTTTAAACCCTTTGCTTTTCTTCTCTTTCAGAGAAGATGTAGTTTGAATGGAGGCATGGAAGAGAGGGAATTTTAAGGGACGATAATCATTCCATAGGGCTCTCCAAAGGGAGCTGTATAGATTTTTACATTCTGCAGGCATCTGCTTACCTTTGCTAATCTTCAAAAGATACAGTACGCATTTAATCACTGGAAAAGCTGGTACATTCTGTCACCTTGCATTGCTCACATTACACATCCCATCCAGAACTGCCTCACTAAGCTTCTGAGTTACTGACTACGGGTGACTCACCCTGTTGCTTGGCGCCTGTGGGCAGAGTCTGCTTGCCTTGCTCCACAGAAGACTCTGTTGTCTGCTTCCTTGACCTTGGACCCAGCAGCCAATGTGAGTTGAAGGACGTGCAGTATATTAGCTGTTCCACAGAAGAGAGTTGAACTGAATACTCTGCACTGCTGTGTGGAATAGTTAACTGTTATATTCCTTCTCTCTCTATAAACCTATCTTCTTATTTATATATAAAATCATAAGTGTCTTGGTCTTGTTCTTCTAGAGATTGCTGTCTAACACAGTGACCATTTCACTTCAGATTACAGTGACTATCCTCAATTTGTCTAAAAAGTCCAGCCTCTAAATGTGCCTTTCTCTGATAGGAATTAGGATTAAACTCTGGTCCAAATAGCACAATATTATAGTTGATTCTCTGGATTAGCTTGAGGATACAGAGCACACACCTCTATTCTGCTTCTTTAAATTTGCCTCCTGAGATCCACTAGCAAAAATGCCCCTCCTTTGGTGAGACAAGACCTCTCAGATAATTCAAAAATGGTGCGCCCATGGCCGCTATTCTTCACCATTAACATTTATCAAACTTTTCCTAGAATCATGAGATTTGGGTTAATTGTTTATTTTTCATTTATTTGTTGAACACATTTGTCTCAAATACCTAAGACCCCTAATTTGTCTTAGGTACTACTCTTAGAACTGAGGGTTGACAGATAAGAAGGGGAAATCAAACAAAATCTCAAACCTCAATAGAGTGTATAGACTAGCATTGAGAGCCTGCCACTTTCCCCCTATGGCATCTTCAGAACTTGAGTCCTGGTGTGCTTTGCTTAAGAATTCAGCTGCTAAAATAAATCTAGGGTCCAAGATGTGGTGGTACGATTCTTTGAAGATTTATGACATTTGAATCTTATAGGGTGAGCAACAGATTCAACAACAGTGGGCTTGGTTTATTGGTTTTGATATATTAAGATTATTGAAAGCAGCATTAAGTTGTGAAAAACCCCTCTTACTAATAAATAAATAAAATCAGAAGGGCTGAGCCTCGGTGGCGTAGTGGTTATGCGCGGGACTGCGGCCCACTGGGATGGAGGTTCAATTCCAGCAGTGGGGCTGGGTCTCCTACTCCCACCACCGAGAGCAGTGATGCCCCCCCCCCCAAAAAAAAAAAACAAACCCAAACAAACAAAAAAGAAAGAAATAAAATCCTGGTACTAGTTTCATATTCATAACCAGGTAGTTAGCTTCTGACTAAAAAAAAAGTGCATTTTCAAAACTATCTCTATTGATGAAAGCATCTCTGACAAAAGATGGAAAGTAACTTAAAAGCTCATAATGAAAAACCTTGTTAATCTGCTTTGGTCTTATTCTAAATAATCTCTATTCACAGCCTTCCTCTGCTACCCAATTCCTTTTTTTGCCTCTGAAATTCGGAGTCTTTAATTTTCAGTGTATAAGATTAATTGCTATGTGCAACAAAAACAATTGTGGATTTTAGTACCTGATACTCAGAGCTCATGGTTTTTTGTACTCTCCATGTCTTGCTTCCTCCATTCTAATGACAACAGTTACTGTGGAGTAAATTCGTGATCCAGGATGGCATCATGTGCATCAGAGTAGATTTGTGCTTCCCGGGGTTTGCAATGGCTGATTTTTCAGAAGTAGACCACTGGGCCTTTCTTCTCAGGTGCCTCTGAGTGGACTCCTACCACTAGTCAGTGATCCTCAAACTATGGCCTGTGGGCCACATGTGGCACACTGAGGATATTTATGTAGCCCGCCAGGTGTTTTTGCCGCCCCTGTCCTGTTTAGCAGCTGACTCATCATGAGCCCACAGTGAATTTGTTCATAGTTTTCTTTCTTTCTTTTTTTTTTTTAACTATAGTCTTGTCCTCCAGAGGGACAGTGAACTGGCCCACTGGTTAAAAAGTTTGAGGACTCCTGCAAAATACTGGAGAATGCTGAGTGTGCTAACCTTTACACCACTCAGATCTCATACATTTCTAATGAAATCTTATTGCCATATAGCCCATTCTGATTCACAGCATGGAATGTGTCTGAGGTTATAGCATGTGTCTGAGGCTCTAAACCTTTATGGCAGCAACATACAACTGTGCCTTTCTCCTGCAGAGTAGCTGGTGGATTTGAACCATTGTTTTAGTAGTTAATATTCCAACACTTACCCGTCAGCACCACCACGACTCCGTACATTGCTTGTAGGGACTCTAATAGAACAGTTGTTTCTTTTGATAGGTTTGATGTCCACATCCAGGGATAGATTTGACCCTATGAACCTTAAACGTCTCAATGTAAGTATGTAACTTTTCTGGACAAGATTAAAATTTAATATTGGCCATGACTCAGTTTTTGACATTGTGACTTAGAGACATATTCTGTGGGGTTTGAGAGTGAAGGTTTCGTATTCTTCTGAATGAACTGCCAAGAGATGCTTTTTCCTCTGCGGCATGGGAATGAGCACTCATTATTGCTGGTAACCATCCTGAACGAAGTGATGTCCTGAGAAACAGAGGAGTGGGAAGAAGGAACACAACTCATTCTGCACAGATGCAAGTGAGCTGTTGGATCAAATCCCTTCTGCTCAGGGGCTAGCTGGTGAACCGTACATCCTCTTTATCAACTGAGCTGGTTTATCTCAATCTTCTGACCAATTCTAAGAAATGTTTTCTGAGTATCTAAAATATATAATGTCAGCTGATTTTAGATACATTGAAGCAGTTCTAATTCAGCAAGACCATGGTGTACAATTGGAAAATTGCTTCCTAGCCCTGCAACATTAAAATATATACTAGGTGCTCATTAAATACACCAATTACATTTGGACCCAAATGACATTAAATTCCACAGAAATTTATTTAAAACATCAGTTAGCTTTTAAAATATAATATTCACTTTAGTATCTGATATATGCTGTAGACATGTTCCCTTAATGTTCAAAACTCTGCTGGAATTAAATACTCTAAGGAGAAGATCTGGAAAGAAATACATGGATTAATATTCTTTAATTTACCATATAAATTAAAAATGTACATATCTAAGTTTAATCTTAGTAGTATTTGACTACTTTGCCTGCACACCTCCCTGCTGCTTTTTATTTCACTATAACTGACTCTTTTTTTTGTCCCCAGCAAATGCTTCTAAATCCCAGAACCTGTCAGGTTTTGCAAGCATGTAATTTTATGTTAGCTAAATTCTAAACACCAGTACCAGGTGAATTTGACATAGGAACTGTGAAAGAGTCTTATCTGCAGTGACACAACTGCTACTACCCTAATATCTATTAAGTAGCACAGAATTATAGTGTAACAACTTCGAAATTGCTTGTGACATCTGCATGAATACCAAAGAGATTCATTATGTTCAGACTTATTACAAAAAGCACTTTCTAAGTTTGAAATGATTAAAACTCCTACAAATTAATAGTTACTGAATGAATTTACTTTCTAGTGTATCTATATTATTTAGAGATCACTGTTAAGCCAGACATAGGTAAGTGCAAATAATCTTGCCACTTAAAAGAAAGTGTCATTTAAAATAATATTCCTAATTTTGAATGCTTTCAAAATGGCATTATTTTAAGAAAAGTACACCCCACTTTAAGTGCTACGTGTCCTTCTCCCCAATACCCTGGAGATGAAATTAAAGGGGGCAAAAGAAGAAAGTGATGAATGTTCATATTATGCAGAATTTGCCTTTTTGAAATCCAATTCCCCATTGCTCTAGTTGAAATTTTATAGAGACATAAATCATAAAGAAATAAGAAGCCCGTAATGAGATAGAAGTATATTTGAAATATGGATGCAAATTCTTACCACCTGCTGAGGGAAAGTGGTCTACAGAGACTGTCCTGGGAACCTCAATGCCATTAGCATCTTGTATGCTTTAAATTTGCAGCCGGAGAATAGAGAAATTATGTCTGCGAAATGCCAATGACTGTTCTGATTTATCTCTCGGCTGAAAGTTTCAGCCACATCTACATAAATATTTTAACAGGAATTTAATTTTCATTTTAGTCACACAATAAATCTTTTTATTACACACCATCATTTTGTCCTAAATGAGTTGCCTTTTCTGTGCAATTTGTGTTCATTCTCCTTTGTGTTGATAAATACAATTTTAATGTACCAAAGACTGATGGTTTTATTTATAAATGAGACTTGCCATGGGCTGCTTCATTTAGACGTGGATTCTATTTATTTGAATATAGTGCCTAAAGCAGCTGCCAACTGGCTTGTATGTTCGGCACCATTTTGTTCTAGCTCCTCAGCCTGGGGAAATGGAAGAGTGAGCTCAAGGAAAGTGGTGTGTGGATGTTCTCATCAGATGAGAGGGTTTGCTCTTGGTTTGCTGGTGTTGTTAAATCACAAATACCACAAAGGGATGACTGAGAATAATCATTTTCCCTGTAGATTTTTTTGAGAATTTATTTTGTTAAACAAATATCTGTGAAAATTTGCTGCTTAAAATTATTTGAAAATTTAATCTTTCAAAAAATATTTTGGTGAAAATTTATATTAAGAAGATTGCAAGTCTAAATTCAGGGCATGAGTCTAAGGCAGTGGCTGGCAAATTGTGTTTGTGAGCTATATGTGGCTCTCTGGGTGTGAACGTGCTGCTCTGAAGTAACGTTGAAAACATTTGAAGGTTATTATTACCGATCACTGTGATTTCATTTGTTTTGAAAAACATATTTAAGACTCTTGAGTGATTTTAAAGTTGTTAGAAGGACAGGATTGGCTCTTCAGTCTCAAGAGTTTGCCGACCCCTGACCTAGGGTAAGAATCTTCTTTATTTTAGTTTCTATGACTTCATGGTCCTTTGAGTTTCTGGGTTTGTAAATTCATTTTTCTCTCTGATAGGTACATCTGTCATTGCACATGTCCGTGTGTCTGTATGAATGTCTAAGCTGTTCTTCACATCATTTAGACATGTTTAGGCTTGGATCAGTGTCCTCAAATGATTGATTGATTATATGACATTAAATTAGATTATGGAAAGTGGGTTTGACTAGACTAGATTCTAAAAGATGAGTACAATTGAATACACATATAGTGTAACAGCTAGTACAATGCATATATATCCACTAGACATCCCCTCACAGAAAGCTCAGCGAGGGGACAAGGCAGTCAGTGTAGCAATGATGAAACATATAATGTTCCTCTCATTTTTAAATGCTTTCTTCCCCCCACCCCCAACTGCCACTACTATGATTCCAATTTTGCCTTACAAATCCAGCTGGATTGGAGAAGGTACACTGGTACACATAGAAACTAGAAACACAGGGAATCAAAAACAGAAGAACCCTTCAGGACCAGTGGTAAGAAGGGTGATAGTGGGAGGGTAGAGGGAAGGTGGGGTAGAAAGGGAGAATAGATTGGAAGGATGTACATATAACCTCCTCCCCAGGGAATGGACAGTGGAGAAATGGGTGAAGAGAGACATTGAAGGGTGTATGATATGGCAAGATAATAACAATTTATAAATTATCAAGGGTTCATGGGGGAGGAGGGAGGAAGGGGATAAATGTAGGAGTGGAAACCAAGGGCTCAAGTAGAAAGCAAGTGCCTTGAGAACCGTGAGGGAAACAAATGTACAAAAGTGCTTGACACAATGGATTGTGATAAGAAAACCATGCAAATGACTGGGGGTTAAATTTGATTAGCTCAGACTTAGTAGTCCAGTTATTACTTAGAGATGCTCCCTGTGTCTCTTTAAATTCTTCTTGGTATCTTCTTTATTCTTTACAATATGAATACCTTTTTCTGTGCAAACAATGTATTCATATTCTTATGAAAAATAGAATAATAAACAGTTTATAAAATATAATTATATTTCTCTTTATATTAATATTTCTCTACCATGTTGTCTTTTTTCATTTTTTGTAGTGAATTCTAGCTATGTTCATATCCTCTCTTTGTGCATGCATTCATTCATTCACCAGATAATTATGATGTCTTACAATGCTGCAGACATTTTGGATATACTTCTAAAAAGGCAAAGACAATATTCATCCATTCAATTTCTTGCAGACAGCTCACTCTCTCTTTTTATTCCTTCAACTGACCTGCATCTCTTTTACACAATCTGCAAAATAATTATGTTTTATAACCCATACTGCACCTTAAACTCTTTAATGCTATAATCTACATTATTACTTAGAGTTTCCAAGAGAGTGTCTTTAACAGGTTAAATACTTTAATTACTTACAATATTCAATAGATGACTAGATGATCATGTGAAGAAAAAGGTTTCCTATGTGCAGGGCACCTTGGTTCAAAGTTTGCCTTATTGAATAAAAAGTAACAAAATCCAGAAAAATTGATTTAATTACAATAACTTTCATCTTAAATTTACAGCATGGCATTCACCCTAATTGTATGGCTCTAGTTTGTGTATCTACCATTTATCTTCTTTGTTGTATTGTACATTTAGTTCCCCACTGTTAGATTTTAGGTCATGATCATTCATATGTGAGAAAGCCAGTTGCTATTTGAATAAAAGGGGGGAAGGTATGCAAAGTTTGCATCTAATTCATGTATATTGGCTCCTCAAAATGCCATAGTACTGCTATTATAGATAGCTGCAAATTTGTAAATTACTTGTTATCCATAGCCTAGCTTTTGACAAATAGTCATAGCCCTCTCTTTCCACCTTTCATAATGTAGCAAGATGCTCTGATAGTGGAAGCTGCAGTGTCTCGTGTTTCCCTTCCCTATATCTCTCTATGTAGCTATCATCCATCCATCCCTCTCTCTATTATATCTATCTATCTATCTATCTATCTATCTATCTATCTATCTATCTATCTATCATCTATCGTCTGTATAGGCTGTTGCTATTTTAGGTGCTCAGCATTCTAGTTGCAAGCTCATTGGTCAGTTGTAATATTCAATGCTGTATTTGCAGTACTACCTGATTCCACAATGAGAATGAAATAAATAGCCTTCTTGATGATCATTGCCACATGATGCTCTTTTCTACTGGAAAATAGTAAAATAAAATATTTCATCTTTCATTTTTTCTTAAATATGAGAAAACTGTCTTTGCAGTTCTGGTCACTAAATCTACAGTTGGTTATCTGTTTTATTTTCCCAGGGACTGGAATAAATTGCTGCTTTCTAACAAGTTTTGTTTTATAAAAATGGAATTGGGTTCCCAACAGACCACATTGCTGAAATAGGGAAGCCGGGAAAGGTAATAATAGGATTGAGAGTTTCTGAAATGAAAAGTATGATGGAAGTGTAAAAAGCCTTGCCAAACTTCACTCTCTTCCATCTGACCCAGTTAAATAAGATCAAAAGGAAACATTTTACATTTTCTGCCTTTAATCAAAGTACAGGTCGATACATGTAGGATTCATGTACTTCTCCTTTGGGTTGTGGTCTGAGATCAGGGAAAGTCAGGGGAAGAAGACCAATATGGCATAGCAAGAGTCACTTTTAATATCTGAGTTCCCAGGAAAAAGGGGTTCAGTTTTTTAGTCCTTGGGTTTCATTTCATACTTTAGCTTTTATATGTAAAGATAAAGTTTTGATTGTTCCATCTGTGAAGAGGCAGATATTTATAAAATATATTTTAATTCTTCAATCAATTCCAGTTCTCTCCTGTCAGAGAACCAAGAGGCAGAAAAACTGATCTCACTATTAATAATACTATTTATTATCTTGACTGCTTATCTTGACTCTATTGATATATCAGGTCAGACAATTCTTTGTTCTAGGGGATTGCATTGCACAACGTGGTAAGTATAGGAGCACTCCTACCCACTATCCACTAAATTCCTGTCACTAAACCTTTAGCTCGACTGCCATTGTGCCTATGTTGATTGATAACAGCCCTATATAAGATTTCTCAGTTTTCTTAAATCCTTTGGGGGAGGGGATTCCTTCATGTTTCTCTTGGTGGGTGTGAACTACCCATGTGGAGCTCAGAAGTTCATCACTTACCCAAGAGTGCCACAAGGACTCCTGAGATTTCAGTCACACCTCCAACAAATTTTAATGGTGAAAAACATTTCCAAAAGTTTCAAATGTTCTCTGTGGGTTGAATGGCCCCTACTTGAGAATGAACAATGCATCTATGTTTTTAAGTGTAAATTATGTTCCAACACTGAAGCTAGAGTTTGACATTTAATTCTTGCAGCATTGCTGAGGATGCACTATGGCTTTCATTTTTACAGATAAAGAAACGGGAACCCAGAGAGGTTAAGTAATTTTCTTAAGGTTACACAGATCGTAAATGATCATTACATTCCTTCCGCATAGCAACAGAACTACTGAATCTTGCACTCTCAGTTGTTGTAAAAAATGGACAAATTATGAAACATGAAAAGGAATTACAAGTTTTCAGAACTTCCAGCTTAGAATGCAGAAGTAAGAAGAGATATAATGTAATGACCACTATGAAGTATAAAATGAGAATGCATATGAAACCACTAGATATCATCACTAATATATAGCTCATTTCTGGACTCTAATTTTGACAGTCATTCCTTTCAAGATATCAAATTTCCTCTTCTAAGTAGTTCTTACATCATCTAGCGCTAAGGCAAAAGTAAGCTTCCTCTAATGGAGAAAAGTTTGTCTGTCCTACTTTCCCAGGCATTACATTAATGACATTTGAAAACTAGTGTCCATTTGATATATTTGTATTGTGGGGCTGACAAAGAATATTGGAAGTACCATGGTGTGTTAGTCTGGGTAGACTAGAGAAATAAATATATAGACTCATATTTGGATATAAGGGAATGGTTTATATACAAAAGGAATGGAACATTGAGGAAGCATCCCAAGCCAGTCCAGTACAAAGTAATAAGTCCAATATTAGCTCATATGTCCAATACCAGTCTATAATGTCTTCTTCCGACTCATGAAGTCATAGGCCAGTGGGTGCAGAATTCTGGCGCTGGCAGGGGTCCGCTCATGGCTCCTCGCTTCCAGGGCTCAGGGTCCGTCAACAGCAGCCAGTGGTGGTAGCAACTCAGCGCTGGCAAGGCTCTCCAGGTGGCCTCTCCAGCTTCAGCGTTCTGGTTCCATCAGGGCAAGGCCATGTGGTTTCTCCTCCAGCTCCTCGGAAGTTGTAAACTTGTCTTATGCGTCATTCCATTGTCTCTGAGACTAACTCCCAGCAACTTGGGAGATAGCTTCTCATCTTCACGATTTCCCAGAAGTCTCAGGAGAAAGTCATGACCACATGGAGACCTCATTGGCTGCTCAATGGCTATCTCCGGATTAATAGGCTAGACTCCACCCCTAAATCTCAATCATGAAATTAACATAAGCATATGACCGCCACACATGGTCTGCTTAAAGGACATAGAAATCTTGCATGGAAGAAACCTTGCATGACAGGCAAGGATGGTGAGACTTCATCTCACATACTTTGGACATGTGGTCAGGAGACATCAGGACACAGAGGACAGCATGTTTGGTATAGTAGAGGGAGCAGCAAAAGAGAAGACGATACTTGATATTGCAGGAGTGGCTGCAATAGCAGGATCAAGCATAGGTATAATTTTAAGGATGGCACAGGACTGGGTAGTGTTTCCTTGTGTTTGTTATCAGGTTGCTATGGACTGGAACTGGCTCCAAAGCACCTAAAAATGACAATAAAACCATTTGTTCCAACCTTCTACTGAGAATGAATACCTGCAATGGTGCTTTGAGATTTGATCATACTATCAAATGAACTCATTGAGGATAATGGAATTAATCAATATGTTATACAAGTTTAAAACTGTTTCAAGAACATGTAAAATACTATTTGAAACCAGTGATGAAAAGGAATAAAGCAAACACTAAAATATAGCATTAACACTTAAATTTAGATGCTCACTTCAATCATTACTGACTTGAAGATTTGAATATTAAAGTCACACACTCAAAGTATTAGAGAAAATATTATTAAGTTTTTGGGTATGGGATCAGTACTTTGAAAAATGGCATGGTAAATCTCTTGCAAGATTTTCTGGAATATCTGCAATACATATAGAAGTTTTGGGGAATACCTGTGCTAACATTTTTCTTTTCTGCAAACTACCACCACTATTCCACTATCACTACTATAGAGGTATGCCCATAAAACATTTTTTATTAAATGACTCAATTTTTCCTTAACTTCTACCTCCACCAAATGATTGCATTAGGACTGAGAATCTAATTCAAGGACCATTGAATTGATAAAAGAGACCAAGTAGACAAATGACTATGAGAATTTAGTAATGCAGACTCAATATTTAAGAGTATGCCTTCTTTATGAACAGCAGTAGGGATCCCTGGTGGGACAGTGATACATATTTCTGGTGTATGGGGTATGAAATTGCTGCTAACAGCAATGTAGGTGGTTAAAAACCATCGGAAAATCTGAGGGAGAAAGGTGAGTCTTTCCATTTCATCCAAAAGTAACAGTTTCAGAAACACACAGGACTAGTTCTACCCTAGTTTATAGGGCTACTATCTATCAGAATTGACTCAATGGCAGTGAGTTGGATTTGTATTGGAAGCATGTGGCGGTCATGTATTTGTGATGTCAATTTCATGATTAGGAAGCAGGGGTGGAGTCTAGCCTATTAATCTGGAGATAGCCAATGAGACCTTCTCTGAGCATTCTGGGAAGTCGTGGGATATTTATGAAGATGAGAGACCATTTCCCGGTTGTTGGGAGTCACTGGACAGACAAGAAAAGATGGCAGCATCCAAGGAACCAGAAGAGCTGGAGGAGAAGCCACACGGCCTTACCTTGATGGAACCATACCTCTGAAACAAGAAAATCCATAGACAGACTCCTGTGAGTGCTGAGGTGTTTCTTTCACCAATGGATACTGCTAATGGACCCTGAGCCCTGGAAATGAGGAGCCATGAGCCTGCCAGAGCTAGAACTCTGCACTGGCCTGTGACTTCATTAGTTGGAAGGAGACTTTATAGACTAGTGTCAGATATATGGGCTAATATCAGACTTATGACTTTGAACTGGACCTGGTTGGGATGTGTTCCCAAAGTTCTATTCCTCTTGTATATAAACCTTTCCCTTATACCCATATGCATGTCTATGAATTTGTTTCTCTAGTCTACCTGGACTAACACAGAGCGAGAGTGTAAAAGAGCCTCACTAGTACAATAATTAAATGCTTAGTTACTTAACCTGAGGTGGTTGGTTCAAAGTGCCAGTGGGTCCTCAGAGGCAGTCCCCGGGAACTATTTTCATAAAAATTATAACCAAGAAACTTCTATAAGTCATTGGTGCTCTGTCACATGTCTATGCATCAAAATGGATTCTTTGGCACCTAACACCTAATAAGATATCATGAGTCTTGCTCTAGCAGAGCCAAAAGAATTGGTCTGCAGAGAAAAGCTGCTGAGGGTAGCCACCACAAAGAATAGTGTGCGTGCAACGTGCACACATGCGTGTGTGTGTGTGTGTGTATGAGAGAGAGAGAGAGAGAGAGAGAGAGAGAGAGAGAGAGAGAGAGAGAGAGAAGATGAAAATGGAGAAAAGCAGTGGCTTTGTTATTTTTCATTGCCTTGCAAGCCTGGAATCAAGACTGAATTCTCCCTAGGTTCTTATCCTTGTGAACAATGCTGTTGTATCCATTAACCTTCCTCCTTTGGCTAATGCCTTGATTGAATTTATTTTTCTTGCAACCAAATGTTTCCTATTATGAAACTATCCCTTCCTCTCACTCACTGCCATCTAATTGATTCCTACTCATAAGAACCCTGTAGGACAGGGTGGGACTTGCAGAGGCCGAAAGTGTCTTTCTCCCTTAGAGCAGCTGATGGCTTTGTATTCATGTCCCTTGGGTTAACAGTCCAAAGTGTCCCTACTGCATCGCCAAGCCTAGATCCCCTAAAAGATGTCTCTACATAAATCAGATTTTGAAGTTGCTTCTCAGAAGGCAATCCACTTTGGTCTCATTTAAAGAACTTTATTGGACATCGCATTTTGTGAAAAAATGACACAAGGGGATCTTATATTTTTACCTGTTGAGAGGATTTTCCCCAGGATGCTGCTCATTATATTACCTGGTATTATTATCATGTTAATCATGCTTTAACTCATTTATTTTATTGTTGGAATATACTCAACTTTGAAGTCAACT
Source organism: Nesogale talazaci (assembly GCA_004026705.1). Lineage (NCBI taxonomy): Eukaryota > Metazoa > Chordata > Mammalia > Afrosoricida > Tenrecidae > Nesogale > Nesogale talazaci. The sequence goes on from PVJH01001047.1 coordinate 212,004, forward strand.
TATTTATTTTCTTGCTACAAAGTGACCAGAACTTAATCCAGACTTAAAAATGATTAGTCTTTGTCATGACTTCTCAGGCTCTTGGTACACTTTGCCTAAGGCTAAGGAAATCTGTAGAGTGCTATATAGATTTATTTATACTGTTCCAGGTGTCTTAGCTCCTGATTGTACTGATTTGTAGGCATAGTCACATGTTTCCAATGCGATTTTAAAATTCCAAAGTCCCATTTTACACAGTCATGAAGGGATGACCAAAAGGAGGGAGGCTCTGAAGGAGACTGACACTTTGGCTGCAACTATGAATTCAAACAGCAACCATTGTGAGGATGGTGCATACCTGGTCAAGACTCGACTTTTGCACATCAGGTTGGTCTGAGTCCGAATCAATCTGCAGACCCCTACCAGTAACAACAGGGCAGACAACGTCCCTGTAACTGCCATCAAAGTTTGGGTGATGTCCTGCAGATTGCCCATATTTCCTCTTTTCAAAAGGACCTGCATAAGTGAAGTTGTGGGAAGCTCTTGATGGGATTATATGATTCATTTATGTGTGCTTGTTAACAGAATGAATTATGATTGCAAAAATTTGGAATTCTAACATGGACATTGATCAGTTTTTTCCTCCCACAAAAATATAAGCCATCGAAGAAGTAGAATGGGCAGAGGATTCTTACTTGATGCCATCAACTAGAGTCAAGTCCTTTGTATCTCAAAATCACTGTTCATCGAGCCTCTTAGATCCAGGAGGTAAAAAAAAGTGAAAACAAAGAAATGGTGACAGCAGAGGCAACAACACTAAGGTCAAGAGACAGAGTAGGGGGGTTCCTGACCACAGAGCAAGAAAGCCTTTGGGTTCTCCTCCCATCAGGAATGGTGTGTCACCCAATACTTAATCAGGAGAGCTAATTTTGCTAACCCATGGATTTAGAGCTAAGTGCACTTAGGCTGAGGCTCTTGATGGAGCACCATGACCTTTGGGCACTTGTAGATGGGAACAAGTGAGGTTTTTGTGGTTATTGTGATGTTTTTTAAACCATACTTGGGCAGAGCAGAGGTCAAGAATCATTTGATTAAGAGGACAAGGACCAGAAGAACAGACTGTCCTGATCTAAGAATTATTTCCTGGGGATTTATGATCCTGAATTATAAACTGTTAATTTCTCTAATAAAGCCCATAGTTGTAAGTATTGATTGAGTTTTGTGTTGCTTTGACAATGTATTGGTGAACCTAGGTTACCTAAAGGTAAAACTGTGGAAAGGATTTGGTGTCAGAATTGTTAAGGAATTTGGAGGTTGAACACATGTCTGATCTCATTGGAATTAACTTTACATGATTCTCTTTTTCACTTGGGCTGTCACAGGAAGTGAGATTCAGTCTCCACACTCTTTTACCTATACAAGTGATATTTCTCATTGACACCTTGTCTCTAAGTTCTTTATCTACCATTTTTCTTTCTTTCCCTTCCCTATGAGAAGTGAAAGAGCAGCTAGTACTTTATGATTCTCCATGAATGAAAGAGAAAGGAGAAAATTGCAACTCTACAGTGGAAAATCCTGGTAGATGCTAATTTAAGTAGAGCAAAATCACATAGTGGTCACTATACCTTGAAATATGATGTCCTAAGAGATCACATCACTACTGTGATAGCCTCACTGAAGCATTCACATCCATGATCATATTACAAGAAAAGGTGAAGCTCAAACAAATTTATAATCTACAGCATAACTAATCTGGTTCCTTCAGAAGAGTCAAGGTTATGAAAGACAGGGAAAGATGTAGGGGCTGTTACAGTTTGGAGGATGCTAGAAGAGGCATTTCATTATGAGATCTTGCAATGTTTACGAAAGCAAGGAAAATACCTGAATGGGAAAACTTGTGAAACAATATGTAACTTATTTCAGCATCGTATACCAATGCTAACTTTAAATTTTATAATTATATTGTGGTTATACAAAAATTTAACATCAATATTGGAAGCTAGATGAAGAGTTTATGGGAACTCCTTTCTCTTTTTTTTCAGTTTTATAGAAATCAACATGATTCCAAAGTTAAAAAGTTCCCAAATGACAGAAAATTAGATCTATCAACACTAAAGACAAATTCTGTAGCTGACAGAAAAACCTTATTTTGTTGCTATTATAGAACTTTTGACTTCTGTTTTATCCTTGCCCCAAATTTATCTTGTCCTACCTTTGTCTATCTGTCCATATATCCAACTGAACACACACACATGTACAGAGCTTTCTGCTGAAAAACAAAACTGAACACAGCAAATGACAAGCATCCAAACCAAACAATTTTGGTTTTAAAATATAAAATAGAGGTTCCAAAATTTATTTGGCTTATGTCATCTTTTCCAATAAACAAACCACCAAGTCACTCCCCACCAAACTTTCTTCAGACCCCATACGACTATTAAAAAGCTTTTACTATAGCCCATAATCCAGGGTGAATGTAGAAATCTACATTTAAAGCCCCCTGGTATCCCAGTGCTTACACCCAAAGGTGCAATATCACTTTGGGAAAGACCACTATAAAGTCTATTCATTACTTACAATTCTGTTGCTTGAGCCCATCCAGTGACTTGTATAGTCATCACTTTTATCTGCACCCTATTCACCCCTTTCTCGCCTGTCTTTTTTCATACTGCCAGGGAACCACTGCTCCTATTGCCATTTCTGAAGGGTTATCTATCTTGACTTTCATGAACTGAAAGATCCTAAATATACAATTTAACATGATTATGATTAATGAAGTAATACAAAGAGGAACCATGGGAAGGAAATATTAGAAAACTAGAGGATAGTTATGGTGTTCATCAGTGCTATACTGCACACTGGATTTATCATCCTTTTCATGTGGCTCTTCTGAGAGGGATTTTATAATTATCTTACAGGTGGGTTTGCAGTCTCCACTACATCCACACCCCTTAATATCAATTTGATTGCTTGTTTTTCAATTTCTGATATGTCTTCCTGTTGATACTTCATGATCACACAGGCTGGTGCTGTTCTTCCATGTGGTCGTTGTTGCTTCCCTGCTAGATGAAAGCTTGTTAACTACAATTCATTAAAATACCAAATGCTATATCTTTTCATAGCTGGGCACCATCCGCTTACTTCACCTCATTTGCTTGTGCATCCATTTTATCTTCAGCAATCATGTCAGAAAGGTGAATATCACACAAGGTCATATTTTAAGAACAAACTGTTCATGTACAGAATTAAGATTTTTGTAGAGACCCAAAATTCATCTGCTTCCTTGTTCATTTTGCATTTATAAACATAAACCAGCACACCAAGATGTGACAACCTTTCCCTAGACGACAATACTGCAGAGGACAGCGCTGAAGCTCAAGCTCAGGAAGAATGGGAGGAATGACCAGAACCCATGGGAACAAATGAAGAGGGGAGTACAACAGGCCAGTGATGAGAGCCAAGTGACAAAGTCCCCAAAGTATCCCCTGTGTTAGCCCTGGGAGACCAGAGGAACAAATTCAAGGACACGCATGTCGATATAAGGAAAGGGTTTATATACAAAAGGAATGGGACATGGAGAAAGCATCCCAGACCAGTCCAGTCCAAAGGTATAAGTCCGATATTAACCCATATGCCCGAAATCAGTCTATAAAGTCTTCTTCTAACTCACAAAGTCAAAGGTCATTGGGTGCAGAATCTCGGTGCTGGCAGGGCAACCCTGCCTCTAGGGCTCAGAGTCCATCAACAGCAGAAGCAACTCATCGCTGGCAGAGGTCTTCATCTGGCCGCCCCAGCTTCAGAGGTCTGGCTCCATCAGGGCAAAGCTGTGTGGTCTCTCCACTGGCTCCTTCAGTTTCTCGAAAGCTGCCACCTTGTTTTGTCTGTGATTAATCATCTCTCTAACTCCCAACAACTGGGGACGATAGCTTCTCATCTTCACGAGGGAAATATCATGAGATTTCCCAGAAGACTCAGGAGAAAGCCATGCCCACATAGCGGCCTCATTGGCTACTCAATGACTATCTCCAGATTAACAGGTTAGACTCCTCCACTACATTTCAATCATAAAATTAACATAAGCACATGACTACCACATCCCCATTCCAGACTTTTGACTGGGGGACATCACTTGGCATGCTATCTGAACTGGTTGGGAATTACTCACAAGGCAAGAAGCAAACCAAATGTCTAAAAATATAACTGGGGTGTGTGTGTGGGAACACTAGCGCATTCCTTCCCTGACTGCAAGAATAGCAATGGGGCAGTTTAGGACGCCCTCATTTTGGACACAAATGCTGAAGGCTAAGAGGATGTCTGAGTTGGTAGGCAAGAAGAACCCTTGCAGCTCTGGTAGAAATGGGGACTGAACTAGTGGTCTACCCTATAACATATCCCTCTCTCTATTATAACAGAGAGATACACATTTACTCTATGTCAGGATCCTTGTTAGTCTTGTGATTTTCTGTGTTTTTGTTGTTTTGTTTGGGGTGTTTGTGTGGTTAGCCATACAAGATAAGCAGGATAGGCAATCTTATAAAGACAACAAGAGGTCTAATGCTTGCAGTGGGGTGGGGGGCTAGGGGAGGAGTAGTGAGATGAGCACAGAGCCAACAATGACAGGAACCAGGGAATAGCAAGTATTCTAAAATTGATGGCAAGGATCGAGTTGTATGCGAGAGGAATTCCTGAGAGGTGAGGAATGGGTTAACATCATAGTGGGACAGGAGAAAGAAAAAGAAAAATAGAGGAATGAAGAAAAAATATGTACACATATGTATATGCATACTTGAGACATGTTTTTAAGAGCAGTGGAAACTGAGTTTCATTGGCCAAGAGGATTTGGGAATCACACTATTCAGCCATCACGGTAATGCAGACTTTTCTCAGGCAGATGGAAAATTACAGGAGGCTCAGCTCAGAATGACGGTGAAACTACGTACCTAATGTTCTAGAATTGCCATTAGGAAATGCAAGTACATCACTGTTTAATCCAACAGAAATACTTTTACCTTGAAAGCATGTAGGAAATGTAGATTAAAATAAACTTTATTTGAAAAGCTTAATATTTTTTTCCTCCATAAATTATCTAGTCCAAAAAATTCCGACACTTGGTGCCAGAGGTTTGCGTAGTAGTCAGCATCTAATCTGGAGGTAGCACAATACGGGGTCTATTACATAGTTCACTGCATTCACTGCTGGAAAGGTGGTTTTAGTGATAAGAAAGGCAGACTGTTAGGTACCTTTAAAATGTGTGCTGGTTTAAAATGATAGTAGGAACAAGAAGATCCACCAGAATCCTTGGGAAAGGGCTGATTAAGAGCTCACTGTGCATTGCTTCTTACCAGAGTGTAACTGTCACCAAGAGTACAGTTCAATGTTGAGAATTCTGCTTTATATCGATCCTGACTGGGATCTACTTGATCGGGAAACCACATAAAAGCAAGTAAACAAGGCTTCTTTTGCAGCTCTAGAGAGGTGGGATTCCATGAGAATTGGAAATAATAATGTACATTTATTTTTGGATGTGGCAACCAGTGGGAATTTTTATATTCTATAAGAATATTGCTGATGGCTTTGGCTCCTGAGATTCTTAATGGCTTCCCAGTGATACGAGATACTATTTCTTTATTCTACACCACAAAGCAAGCATAATAAATAATACTTGTCTTACAACTGTCATTGTTTACTCATTGAATAGTCACTGAGTTCCTGGTCTTGTACGTTTATCACTGTCTTGGCATCATCACTCCTTTTTTGCCTTATCTCTGATCATTATAATTTTCCCCTTATGGTCCGTGTGCTTTCCTTCATCTATAAATTTCTCTTGATCATTATTCTACTGCTCTTCTCTTAGTTGAAGTCAGAATTGACATTTTATTTATTTATTTTTATTTTTTGGGGGGGGTCAACACTGCCCTTTGGTGGTGGGAGTAGGTAGCCCGGCCTTTGCTCCTGTGGGGCTGCGACATTTTATTTTTTATAAGGAATCAAGGGTGAAGACAGTTTCAAACTCACTTTAGTGCCAATTTAAGAAAAGAGCATTTCAAAAGCGTTGTTCTCCCCACCCCCAGGGCATCATCTCTATATCTATGTCTCTGTCTCCCCTCACAAAAGTAAACTCCCACCCAAGCCAATTTCTAAATCTTCTTAATTTTGAAATATAAGTTGAGGATAAAGAAACATCTTTTTCAAAATCATTTTATTGGGGGCTTGTACAACGCTTATCACAACTCATACATGCATTGTGTCAAGCTCATCTGTATACCAGCTGCCATCCTCATTCTCAAACCATTCACCTACTTCTTGAGCCCTTGACATCAGCTCCTCATTTTCTCCCTCTTCACTTCTCCCTTCCTCATGAACCCTAGATAGTTTATAGATTATTATTACTTTGTCATATCTTACACAGTCTGATGACTCCCTTTGCCCACCCCTTCGCTGTCTGTCCTTCAGAGAGGAGGTGATATGTAGACTTTTTAAATTAGCTCCTCCTTTCTACCCCACTTTCCCTCCATCCTCCTGGTATTACCACACTCACCACTGGTCCTGAGGAGTTACTCTGTCTGTATCCCCTGTATTTGCAGTTCTCTTCTGTACCAGTGTACATCTTCCACTCTAGCCAGATTTGTAAGGTAGAACTGGTATCATTATAGTTGGGGGAGAAAGCATTTAAGAACTAGAGGAAAGTTGTATGTTTTATTGTTGCTAAGTGTAGCACCCAGAGTGGCTCTTCTCATCCCCATGACCTTTCTGTAAAGAGATGTCCAATTGCCCACAAATGGACTTTGGGTCCCCACTCTGCACACCCCCTCATTCATAATGATGTGATTTTTGTTCCTTGATGTTTGATACCTGATTCCTTCAGCACCTCTTGAACACACAGGCTAGGGATGTAATCTTTTTGGAAGTAGAACTTCCAGGCTTTCTTCTGAGGCATCTTTGGGCAGATTCAAACCATCAGCCTTTGAATTTATAACCCAATACTGAACCATTTGCTTCACTCACGGATTCTAAAAAACTCAATGTTTTCTGGGGTTGGAGAGGTACTTCCAATTCCCTGACATTGTACTATGATAATTAATCAAATTATATCAGCTTATATCCATTGCAATTCTGTTCTCCTCTCATCCATGACTATCTGACAACAGTTGCACATGTAGTACTTCTTTCTGTGACCTTAATCAACTCAGACCTCAAAAGATAAAGGTCAGATTCTCCCAGTTCGTCATGTCTGCCAGAGATCTTAGAAACCAGCTGCAATCTTGAGCCTAATGATACCCTTACTTTGGACCAGCTGCCTCCCCCTAGGTTATCAGATTTGATAATTTGCTAAAATGACTCACAGAACTCAAGGAAAATGATACTATCTCTTTTATCTGTTATCATTTTATTATAAATTAATATTTCTGTAATACCTGGGTGATCACTTTATTACAGAGAAAAATCAAGATGTATATAGGATTGGGTTTGGGTAAATTTTCAATTTAAAATTTTCCAAATCAAAAGAGATTTCACAACCACCCATGGGCACTGATGTCCATCATCAGCAAGGAAGTTCACAGAATGTAAGGGTCCAGACCTTAACTGGGGACTTATTAAGTAGTCATGGTTGATTGAATCAGCTCACTTTTCCAGAGGTCAGCTGGCAAACTGAAATAGTCAGTATGTCTTGTTCAGCCCTCTCTTGAATCATCTCATTAAAATAAGATTTCAGATGTGGCCCACAGACCTCATTAAAGATACTTCAATAACTGTAGAAATTCTAAAACCTCTGAGACTATCTACCAGACACTAAGATAAAGATTCAATTTGGGCTTTAAACCTTTATTCCATAGTATTAAAAAAGTAGGCAATCAAATCCCAGTTAACCCCATCAGAGTTCCTTCTCACTACATGCTAAGAGAACTATTCTTGTCTTTGTGATGAATTATAATTCAACTCATCAACTCCTCTCAACTATTTATATTTAATTCTCACTGCTAGTCTTTTTACTTCTTGTTAGGGTAGGTGATGCATTAGGTTCCTAGATCACAGGCAAAGGTTGGTTTTAGTGAGGAAAATTAAACTTGTCCTTTCAGCCTCAAAGTTTGTTCAGTGAGTTAATTGATATCACTGATTTCTCTCTCTATGCTTGCTTGGAAAAACACTGTTCCAAAGACAAAATAAAAATGCATTTATTACTTTTTCTCATTTTTATTGTCTGCTAATAACCAAAAATTATTTAGAGGAATAACCTTAGCACCAGTAAGAATTACATATATAATTTACAATTTTTCAGTGGAATGTTAAAACTTGCTGAATAAGAAGAAATAAGTGTTATCTACTCCAAAACTTCCCAAGCTGGGTATTAAACTAATGTCATTGTTTTTAGGGACCATGGAGTTGGTTCTGTCTAATAACAGCATTGTGTACAACAAAGCAAACACTGCCCTGTCCCTCACCAGGTCTACAATAGTCCTTATGTTTGAGTACATTGCTGTAGTCACAATGTCAACTCATTTTGTCCAAATCTTCCTCTTTTTTGCTCCCCCTCTACAATACCAAGCATTATGTCCTTCTCCAAGACCTGGTCTCTCCTGGTTGCATGTTCAAAAACATGTGAGGCAAAATTTCTCCATCCTTGCCTCTAAGGAGCATTCTGGTTGTACTCCTATAAGTAAAGATTGGCTTGTGATTTTGGGAATCCTTGGTACTTCTCATATTATTTACCAGAAAAAATAACACAAACTTATTTAATCTTTTTGTGTTTTATTGAGGCAATGTCCAACTTTTACATACTCATAAGGTGATTTTGAAAATACCATGACTTGGACAGATGCACTTTTGTCTCCAGACTAACCTCTTTGATCTTCAAAACTTTAAAGAAGTCTTATACAACAGATTTAGCCAACGGAGTGTGCTCTTTGCTCTCTTGATTGCTGGTTCCCTGTGCCTTGAATATGGATCTAGATAAAGGAAATCTTGGATAACTTCAATATTTTTTCTTTTAACAGTGATGATGAATTTGTGTTCTTTGTATTTACTGAAGGCTTTGATCCTTGATTTTCATCACTAAGCTATAGAAGTCTTCCTTTGTTTGTGAATGTCCTTACTTTCACAAAGCAAAGCTATGTTATCAGCATGTCACAGGTTGTTAATAAGTCTTCCTCCAATCCTGATGCAGCACTCTTTATCACATAAAACAGCAGATCTGATTATTTGGTCAGCGTACACATTTAATAAGTTTGGTAAGAGGATATAACCCTGAAGGAAGTGCATACTTGTTGATTTTAACCCATATAGTATACACCAACACCGTATGCTTGCCATACTATGGTGGCTTGTGTTTTTCTGTGATGATGGAAGCTATCTCACTGGCAGCAGGGTCACCCAAAGTAAACATGTTCAGCAGAGCTTCTGGACTAAGAACAGATGAAGAAGAACTTGGCTCCCCACTTCAGAAGAAGAAACTGCTGAAAATCCTATACACAACTGTGAAGCATTTTCTAATACTGAAAACCAAATCAAAGGAAAAAGAACATTGTCAGAGATAGTGGCGGCAGATGGGGCCCATAAGATCTGAAAGAACTCTGAAAAGGAGTTAGTTTATTGTAAGGGATTTTACCATGGTGACATGAGTCAGATAAATTCTGTGGGAGTAGACCCTTTGGAATCCATTTTTGCTAATAAGGTATGACTCAAGGTAAAGAGAAGCAGCTGCAAAAATCTAATAACTGGAACTTGGAATGTGTGAAGTATGAATTGAGGAAAATTGGCAGTGGCAAAAAAATGAAATGGAGTGCTTGAAGATCAATTGCTAAGCATTAGTGAGATGAAATAAATGGATAATGCCCATTTTAAATCAGAAAATCATATGTTTTACTATGCTGGAATAAAGCACAGTTAAGTTGAATGGTGTGGCACTTATTGTCAGTAAGGACTGTGCTAAATCCATCATGGAGTACAATACTACCTGTGATTAGATATCTATGTTTTTGAGGAAATCCAATATACCACTTTGATTTAAATTTATGTACCTTCCATAAATGATAGTGATGAAAAATCAAAGAATTCTCACAACTTCAGTCAGAAATTGAACAAACATGCAATCAAGATACACTCATAATTACTGCTGATTGGAATGGAAAGATTGATAACAAAAAGGCAGGAACAGTAGTTCAGAAATATAGACTTGGGGATATAAATGAAGCTGGAGATTGTATAATAGAATTTTGCAAAACCAACCACTTATTTATTGCAAATAGCCTTTTCAACAATACAAAAGGCTACTCTACACATGCACTTCCCCAGATGGAATACACAGAAATCAGCTGACTACATAAGCTGAACACATGATGGAAAAGCTCATGACTAGTAGCTAAAACCAGACAAGAGGCTGACTGTGGAACATATTATCAAATGCTCACATGAAAGTTCAGGATAAAGGAGAAGATATTAAAAACAAGTCCACAGGAACGGAAAAGACAACCTTCAGTCTACCTCATCTGTATTTGAGAACCTTTCAAGAACAGATTTGACACACTGGCCACCAATGACAGAAGACGTAATAAAATGTGGGAGGATGGCAGGATGAAAATTCATGAGGAAAACAAAGGTAATTAAAAGTCAGGAAAGAAAAAAAAATCAGAGAGTATGTCAGAAGACACTATGAAACTTGCTCTTAATTGTGGAGTAGAGACAAATGGAAAAGGGATGAAATCAGAACGGAATAGAACATTTTAAAGGGCAGCTCAAGAAGACAAAGTCAAATATCATAAGGACATATAATTTGAAAACCAAAGGGCAGGACATGCTCAATATATCTGAAACAGAAAGAACTCAAGAAAAAAAATCAAGGCTCAACTGATAATTTTGAAAGATTCTAGAGGCAAGATATTGAATAAGCAGGAAGCATCAAGATAAACTGGAAACAATGCATAGAGCCATTTTACCAAAAAGAACTAGTCAAGATTCTCCCATTTCAGGAGGTAGCATCCGAGCAAGAGTCAATGGTCCTGAAGGAAGACGATCAAACTGCCTTGAATGCATTATGCCAAAACAAGGATCCAGGAATTGACAGGAGGCCCATTGAAATATTTCAGCAAGCTGAAGCACTGGAAGCTCTCATTCATCTATGCCAGGAAATTTGGAAAATGGCCACTTTGCCAACTGATGGATAGAAATGCATATTTGTATACACTCCAAAGAAAGATGACTGTGGCAGTCATGTGTTTATGTTAATTTTATCATTGAAATGTAGGGGTGGAGTTTGGCCTGTTAATCAGGAGAAAGCCATTGAGTAGCTGATGAGGCCTCTATGTGGGCATGGCTTTCATCTGAGACTCCAGGGAAATCTCGCGATATTTCCCTCATGAAGATGAGAAGCTATCTTCCCCAGTTGTTGAGAGTTAGTTTGAGAGATGATTAACCACAGGCAACACAGAATGGCGGTGGCTGGGAGGCTGGAGTAGCCAGCGGAGAGAGCACACGGCTTTGCCCTGATAAAGACAGACCTCTGAAGCTGGAGTGGCATGCTGTTGATGGACCTGAGCCCTGGAAGCGAGGAGCCATGGGGAGATCCCTGCTAGCGCCAGAATTCTGCACCCACTGACCTGTGACTTCCTGAGTCAGAAGCAGACATCATAGACTGATTGCAGGCATATGGGTTAATACCGGACTTATGACTTTGAACTGGACTGGGCTGGGATGCTTTTTCCCTGTCCCATTCCTTTTGTATATAAACCTTTTCCTTATAACTATATGCGTGTCTCTGAAATTTGTTCCTCTAGTCTACCCGGACTAACACAATGACCCAACAGAATGCTCAGATTGTGGAACAATATCATTGGTATCACATGCAAGTAAAATTTTACTTAAGATCATCCAACCAGGGTTGCAACAGCATATTGACAGGGAACTCCCAGAAGTTTGTGACAGATTCAGAAGAGGTCATAGAGCATAGGAATCTCATGGCAGATGTCAAGTGAATCTTGGCTCAAATAGAGATTCCAGAAAGATGTCTACTTGTGTTTCATTGATTATGTCAAGGCAGTCAACTATGTGGATCATATAATAAATTGTGAACAACCTTGAGAAATTTGAAATTTTCTGAACTCTTAATTGTGCCCATCTGGAAGTTGGACCTGGATCAAGAGGCGGCTGTGTGAGCAGAACAAACGAATACTGCAGGGTTTAAAATTGGGAAAGGTGTGCATCAGATATGCTGAGCAAATCCTCAGAAAAGCTGGGTTATATTAAAAAGAGTGTGTAATCAGGATTAAAGGAAGACTTATTGGAAACCTGTACTACATTATGCAGATGTGAATCTACATTATGCTGAAAGTGAAACGAAATTAATGGAATTTAAGGTAGACCGAAATCTACACAGCAGAATCCATAGGAAATATCATGACAATTGGAGCAAAGTTTGAAGTTCTCAAGGATTTCATCACCCTTGGATTCACAATCAATGCTCCTGAAAACAACCATAAGGAGTGCAAATGATGTCATACATTAGGTAAATTTAATGCAAAAATCTGTTTAGGTTATTGAAGACTAAGGATGTTACTTTGAGCACTAAGGTTTGCCTGATGTAAGCCACAGTATTTTCTATTGCATCATATTCATGTGATAGTAAGCCATTGAATTAGTAAGACAGTAGGTGAATAGGTGCATTAAAATTGTGGTATTGCAGAAGAGTATTGCAAGTACCATACACTGCTAAAGGGAAGAATTCTGCCTTGGAAGAAGCAAGGAGAGATTGCTTCTCAGAGGCAAGGTTGAGGAGACTTTATGTTACATACTTTGAATGTAGTAACAGGAGAGACCAGTCCTTGGATGACATCATGTTTGCTGAAGTGGCAGCTTGGCGAAAAGAGGAAGACCCGCAACAAGAGGAGTGACACATCGATGGTCTCAACACAAACAATTGTGAAGCTGACACTGAAAGAGTACAGTGTTTCATTCTGTTGCTTGTTGGGTTGCCATCAGTCAAAGATGCCTGGATGGTGCCTGACAACATTCTGTTCACCAAACTGCTTTCCACCTGAGCACCAGGAAGCATTCTGAACTTCCCATTATTCTCAAGGCTATCAATTTCTAGTTATGATCCTCATTCTCAAATGCCTTGGTCAATAAAACACAAGCAAATGCCTTTGTGGTATTGTCTGCTTTCAGCCGAATCCATGTGATATGAGCGATGATATTCTTTGTTCCAAGTTCTTTTCTGAATCTGGCTCGAATCTCTAACCACTCTGTCAATGTACTGCTGTAACCATTGTTGTGTGGTCTCTTAGATCATTTCCTCTTCTGAATCCAGCTTGAATTTCTAGCAGCTTCTTGTGGATGTTTCGCTGCAGCAGGTTTTGATCAGTCTTTGGCAAAGATTTACTTGCCTGTGGCATCAAAGATATTGTTAATGTTAGGATTCTGTTGATCAAGTCACCTTTCTTTGGAATGGGAAAAGCATGGACCACTTTGCCGCTATTGACAAGGTAACTATTAGCTTCAAAACTTTATTTTGCCATAGAACAAGTAAGTGTTTCCAATGTTTCACTAGCTTTTTGTACCATCTCAACTAATATTATGTCTATTATCGTGATGAGTTTCATTTCCTTTTTTTTAACCATTTTCAGTTTTCCTAGATTCATACTTCATACATTCCACGTCTAATTACTAATGGATGGTTGCAGCTGATTCTTCTCATGTTAAGCCAGGCCCCATCGGGAAATGAAGGTTCTGAAAGCTTTACACCATTCTCTTCATTAAGATCAGCTCTACTCAAGGATGCAGTTCCTCCCAGTTGTATTTTGAGTATGTGAGAGTCTATCTCTAAAGGCGCTCAATTCAGGCACTATATCTCACAGTTTTCTGCTGCTGTTCATAAGTTTATCAGTGGTAATCATACAACTCCCTTCATGATCAGTACATACATCAATTGTATGCAGACCACATTTACATACTTGCCTTCATCACTCTCGAAACATCCTCCCTCCACTTAGGCCTCCAGTACAAGCTCCCCATATTTCGACTAGTTTGCTTTTTAACTGTATGAAAATGTACTCAAATTCTTGCTGCCATCAAGTTAATCCTGACTCACAGTGATCACCTATGGGTTTCCAAGACTCTCACTGTTTACTGAAGTGAAAAACTCAGTCTTTCTCTCATGGGGCTGTTGGTGGTTTTGAACTGCCAACCATGCAAATCATAGTCCAACACATCACCACTACCCCACCAGGGCTCCTGTGTGAAATCTGTCAACCCCTAAATGCAAGTAGCTCAAAGTACCTCCAGCAGCATAAAGAGCACACTAGCTCTCATCATAATCAAATTGTCCAAAGCTAATGATAATGAAAAGCAGTCCCCACAAGGACAAAGTATGTCTAGAAAAATATAACAAGGAGAGCAGAATCTCATCAGAAGCCACACAAACCCAAAGACCACAGAGACTCGACGTGGGACTTAGTGTGCAACCAAAGTCATTTTCCAAAGTGAATACAAAATGGTCTTTCTTTCTTTCTTTTTTTTTTTTTTAAAAAAAAGGAGGTGGAAAGAGGAGCTTATACCAAGGGCTTAAGAAGAAAGTATTTGGAAATGACAATGGCAACATGTGTACAATGTGCTTTATACAAATGATGTATGGAATGCTATAAGAGCTGTAAGAGGCCTCAATAAAATCATTGAGAAAAACAAAGATTATCAATGGTTAATCCCCCAGAAGTGGAAAGTGTATTCCTTCTTTGTAGTCTGTTCCTGTAGTCTGTAGGCTACAAACCGCTGAGACTTATTCACCCTAAGTGACCTTTCTTCTATTTAAAACACTGATGATATAGCTTTCAGCTTTACAGCACCATGCAAGCTACCACACCATGACAAACTGACAGAGAAGCTATATACTACAATTAAAATCATTATGTGTTCTATCAAATTTGCTTTATTTATTTGAGGTTTTTTTTGTTTTGTCATTTCATGCAAAATGGAAAAATTTCCTTCCTGTAATAAGTCTGTTGGAGTATTGATTGAGATTGCCTTGAATCTGTCGATGGCTTTGGATAATATTGATACCATAAGGGTTTTTCAAACTCAAAACATGAAACATCTTTCAATTTATTATGCCTTTTTAAAAACCTCTTTCACAGCACTTTAAGTTCTGATTGTATAAATGCTTCAAATTCCTAAGCTAGATTTATTCTTAGCTACTTAATTCTCATAGATGTGATTGTAAATAGACTATTTCACCAGCTTCCCCTTCAGAGTTCTCATGGCTGGTGTAAAGAACAGCAACTGATTCTTGTTTTTCAGATTGTGAGCTGCAATTTTGGAAAATTTCCCTATTAGCACTAAAATTTTTCTCATGTGATTTGTTTAGTTTTGCTTAGTTTCATAAGAATGGGAGCAACGGTGTTCAAAATCTTTATATTCTAGCCCTGGAAGTAGTAATCTCTCATATCTTTTCTTTAACAAATAATATACGGTTGTATATTTGGGCGATTTTCACATTTCCACGAGGAGAAATTTTCTGACAACCACATTATATTTTTCTGATCTTTTTCATTTTCCCATTCTCTACATTGACAAATTCATACATTTCCCAACCTGCTCAAGTCTTCGCCATTTCACATTCTATCCTTGTTCTCAGCTGATGGCATTTGCTTTGGTTTCACTGAGAAAATTGAAGCAATCAGAAAAGAACTTTCATGAGCTTTTATTGAATCAACTACCTGTATCAGCACATATTTCTCCTGGTTACTGTCGATAAAATTCACATCCTCTCTTCTAAAGGTAGTCCAATTACTTCATGCCAAACCTTTTTACTTCTTGCTTAGGCAAGAACATCACACTCAAATTCTACTCTCAACTCCATGTTCTTGCTTTAATCTTTATTCTCTCTGGGATCATTACCATCAGTACAAAATCAGCTGATGCGTCTTGTACCTTAAAATACACTCCCCCATATAACTACTTCTCCCTCCTTCTTCTGCCCTCATTCTTTGCTATATGTTAGGGAAAAAAGTTCTCTAAAAACTTTCCTTCTTGGGCTGAGCCCTGGTGGCGTAGTGGTTGTGCGCGGGACTGCGGCCCACTGGGACGGAGGTTCAATTCCAGCAGTGGAGTTGGGCCTCCTACTCCCACCACCGAGAGCAGTGATGCCCCCCTCCCCCCCCCCAAAAAAAAAACTTTCCTTCTTGTTCTCCCTAATTCCTCCTCCTCCCATAACATTTAAAACACATATCATGGATTTTGCTTCTACCATTCTACTGAAACTGCTGTTCATTCTATATACATCAGAAGGTGAGGTATTTTCTTCAAAGTATTTGTTTCTTTTCCTCTTTTAATCTGCTGATATTCCTCTTGGCTAGGTGACTTGCTCTAGCCAATGGGATATAGCAGCTAGGTCAAGGTGCCAGTTTTCAGTCACTTTATGTCTCCACCAATCCTCTTGAATGCCAGCTTTAGTCATCCAGAAAACATAGACTGTCTTTTGTTGTAAACAAACTAATCTCAAACAAGCAAAACTTGTTTGTTTTTTTTAATCCATGTGAGAAAGAAATATCTTTTAAAAGTCCATATATTTCTCTCATATTGGTTATGAGAGAATGTTTGACCCATTTCGCTTATTCACTGTGGTTTGTTAGGAGATAAACAAATTGAAAGTGCTTCGCCAGTATGCTGTTAAGAGAACCTTCTCTTGAATAAAGTCCTAAACACTGAGCAGAGTGATGGGAGGTAAGTAGTGAAATGCTAAATCTGTCACTGACTGTGCCATGTCAGGACACTCTATTACCTATTGGGTCTAAATTTACTTAAACTAAATAAAATGATAATTTCACTTGATGAGATTCAGTTAAATTCTGAAATTCTACCAATAGTAAACACATTCCCATTAAAACAGAAACGGGCAAGTAATTGTGAACTGCAGAGGATGGGTAAGTATTAGGGACTTTATAGGGTGTGGAAAATTGACACTTCACATCATATAAAAGGAAATAAATGGTTACTGTCAAACAACAACAACAAAAAACTCAATTGCAACAAGAACATATGGTGGATAATGCCTGCCATATTCAAAGCTGAGCCAGATTTTTGTGGTTTGTTGGATGCTTTTCCATAGGCTTTAGAAAAGGAAAAAGAATACAGCTGCGAAAACTCCCCTCTTCACCTTGGCTGGGGAACTCTCTGAGAGACCAGATGGTTGTGAGTTTCCAGTCATGAATCATTGTCAAGGGATCTCCTCAAGCCGCCTCTTGCGAGGGTTGCTGACAAGCTGCTGTGGGTAATATTTTTATTACTACCTGTGTCAGTCACATCAATGCCCTTGCTGCTGGGATCAAGTTTACTGTTAATAAAGCTCTACAACTTGGAAACAAAATAGCAAGTGTCAGCAGATTAGTTCTATTTAATGGCTAATAGATGTTTCAAGATGTTATTATTCATCTTAAAGTTCATGAATCAAGATTGTAAAGAGAGGAACTTTCCCCTCCTAATTTTTTCCTAGTTTCAAAATAGACTGAAGGATAAATTGTTTATATATTTTGGTATTAAGTATCTAATATTCGAAAGCCACAACTAGTCATTAGTTGTGGTGTGAAATCTGTATTTGCTTTCTTACTATAGTTAGGCAGATGATAGTGAAAAGTTGACTTTGTTCTGACTTGTAGCATATTTTTGTACTATGGTAGTTCATGGGAGCTAGGTAGGGTATTTGGAGGAATCATAGCTAATGAATGCCACTCTACTCTGAAATCTTGGATCATTGCATTCTCGATGTAGAGTAAACTAAGATCATATCTGCACTTTCTGTTAAAAACCCTAATAGCTTTTCTTTTTTTTTTTTTTCCCTTTTGGTGCTCATTAGGCTAAGTTGCTTTAATTGCTTTTAAAAACTCAAACTGGAAAAAAAGGTAATTTGACTTAATGATATTCAGTTTATCCCTGAAAATGTATTAATAGAATATATATTTCCATTAAAAAGGAAAGGGACAAATAACTGTGCTGCATTGAGTAGGAAGGCTATTAACAAGTCCCTACTCCTTTGCCCCCAGACTCACTGCCCTGGAGTCAGTGCAGACTCATGGACCCCTACCTGACTCAGCAGAATTCCCCCATGTAGATTATTTACCAGAGAGCAAACAAGACAAAATGTTGTTTGGGGAGTAGAAGGACCCAGCTTCTCCCTTGAAGTGGCTGCTGGTTTTGAACCACTCGATTTGCACTTAGCAGCCCAGCCCACCTGGTTACCATGACCTCACAAGGGCTCTTGTAATTACGTTAGCTACAGCTCTATCAGAAGTAATTTGAATATTTTTGAAGCAATTTGATGATGAGAGTATAGCTTCATCATCATTTTTCGCTTTCTCAATGACAAAACACTTTGTGACAAAGAGTTTCAAAACAAGAAATCTTAAAGGAGAAAAATGTGACCCAAATTGAATCTCTCTTGGAATGTCAGGAAATCAGTATTTGATGGATTCCAAGTGTCTGCTGTGAAAGAGTAAAGGGCTATATCAAAAACTATATATACCTTGCTTGTTTTCAGATGGGTAAATAGTTTTCCAGTGAATGCTTCAAACCTTGTAACTTTTTTTAGTATTATTTTTTAATGTGTAATCATTAACATATTAAAATAATTAACATTTATTTTTCACAAATTGTCTAAACTACATAAAAAACAATAATAAAACACGGAATTTAGGCATTTCAAGTCATTGCTTGAGTGACTAAATTCATATTTATTCTTGCTTCTTAATTTCCTATGATATGTTTAGAAATATAGAATCACACTTTACCTTAATCTAGACTTTTTATCTGGTTTCATAATGAAATATCTAAATTAATATAAAAGTAATAATGTGTAATTTCAATTATGAAATACCAAAGAATCAAGTTCACATCCATCAAGTCAATGCAAGTGATATTGGCCCCATAAGACACAGTAATACTGATGCTGGGTGTTTCCAAGAATGTCACACTTTCTGGAAGGAGAAAGTCCAGGAGTGGCTGGTGGTTTTTAACTGCTGACCTTGTAGTTAGCAAGTCAAGGCATTACCCCTATATTTCCAAGACTATTCCTCAAATATAATATAGAAAGGCTCTAATTTTTGCAGACAAACCAAATATTTCTTCTCAGTTTGGGTTTCATAAAGTGAGATCTATTTAAAATATTGCTAATATAAAGTGATTTTATATTCATTTTAGAAGCATTTGGTATTTTTAAAAATCATTTTACTTTTAATGGCATAAAAGGTAAGATAGTCATGAGGAAAGAGCAGGGGATTTGAGTTCATGTACTGGCTGCATTCTTATCATTTGTGAGTTCAGTTACAGTTGCTGCTGGACCTTTTTTCCCCCCAACTGTAAAATGGAGAGAATATAAAAAAAGTACAACAAGATGATGATAAAGTCAGGTTGCTGGAGTCCTGGGATTTTATCTGGCCATGGAGTGAACATTAAATAACGTTTGCTGTTGTTGGTGTTCTTTCATTGATTACCAGTATAGCCGTTGCCTTAGTTGATTCCAGATGCTGCAACTCATTCATTTCAGAATAGGGTGCTGCTCGATCAGCTTTTCAGTGGCTGAATTTTAAAAAGCAGACTGCTACGTGCCTCTGAGGGGATTCAAATGGCAACTGTTCTGTTAGAAGCCAAGTGTTTGTCTATTTGTCTTACCCAAGAACTCTTTTCACACTATGCTATTGCTTAATTCAGCCCTTTTAATAGCTGTATCATAAACCCTAAAACATAACAAATGATGAACACAGAAAAGGTAAGATAAGAGAAAAGCAATATCAGAGTTTGGTTGAGATGTTTAAAAATCATGATTTTAGACCTGTCTGATGACTATAGAATTTTATGACACCAGGAAACTTCAATTGCAACCTCTGTCTTCATATTATATGTGTATTGGAGGAAAATAATTTAAATATGCTTGGCCTGAGCCATGCCCCGACTAACAGTGATGTTGATACTTATTTCTAACCTAATATATGCTGAAAATTTGGCACCTTTAGCTCCCTGGAAAAGTTTCCTTGCTGAATTATTTCATGTAATTCAATTTGAAAATGTGTGGGCTATTATTGTTAGTCCCTTTGGCTGTCATGTCTTGTGAAGCTGTACCTAAGAATTTACCCCAAATAAATGTGTTTGGTGATAATTCATAAAGGCAGAGGATAGCTTTTAGAAATTTGTCTTATATGGAAAATGATCTCACATGAGATGAATAAGCTAATAAAAGGAAAATTTCTTGAATACAGGGGTAAAAATATAGCTCGCAGATAACACCGGGGAATAGCTAGTGTGTTTGGCTGCTACCAGGTTGGAAGTCTAAGAATATCTACTTAAATCTTGGAAGAAAGGCTTGGTGATCTGCTTCTGAAAAAACAACCCATGAGAACCACACAGAGCACAAATCTACTAGAACACTGTTCTAGTTGTGACTCGGAGTTCACGATAAGCTAACTCCGCCAGACAATCTAAGACGGGAAAGTGTCCTCATAGTGACCCACATTCCCATTAACTGTGGGCTAAATTCACCACAATAACATTTGCTAATTGATTGCACATCCTCAAATCTTATTTTTGAACAACCTGAAGATATACAGACCCGCATGGTAACATAGTACAGATATACATGACATATGGATTACAAATGTTATGAGTTCCATCCGCCACCCACTGGCGATTGGTCAATAAAAGGGTTTTAATTTATTCTCTGTGATGATACCATTGCTTTTTGTAGTATTTGCCTTATGTTCTTTGTTTTATTCAGTGTTTAAATCTGTAACTTGTATGAGGCTATTTTATGCAAACATAAACTCTCTAATCTGGCACAACGGTTAAGTACACATTTGTTAACCCAAAGATCTGTGTCTTGAGCTCACTAATCATTGAAGGAAAATTTAGCAGTGAGCTTCAGTAAAAGATTACAGTGCCTCTGGGTCTATTGAATGTTTAAAAACTTTTTGATGTATGGTATTGATGATTCTTTGAGAATGAGGCTACATCTCTGAGGAAGATGGGAGATATAATTGCCAAGATAGATGGATTTCCAATAGGGTCTATATCCTTGGTAATTCACAGTTTAATTATTTCTTCCTATAAATATAGACTATCTGTAGGGAGCCATGACTATTGTTATGTTTAGGTTGCTCTCATCTGAAAAATGATGTCCATTTTTACCCTCCCACCTCCAAATATTCTTGGATCATTAGAGAATGGAGAAGAGAACTAATAGTTGTGCAGTGTATACCGAAATTCCTTCCTCTTCATACCTTCTAAGTCTTAGTGACTTCACATCTTTTTCCATGATACCTCATGTTGATCCTCAAATGAGCCCTAAGATTTAATTCTTGGCTCCATCCCTTACTAGCTGTGTGATTTCAGTCAAATTTTTAATTTCTCATTATATGATCTTTAAAATACCATGGTTGATGATGGCAATGGGTGTGTAAAAGTGGCCTGAATACAACTGATGTTGTTAGGGATTGTGATGGGAGTTGTAGGGGCCCCCCAATAAAATGATTATTTTTTTAAAAAGGGGGGGAAGGGAAAGGGGAGGGTTTTTTTTTAAAGGAGCTTGTATCAAGGGCTCAAGTGGAAAATATTGGGAAATGTATGTGGAAATATGTGTGTAAATGTGCTTGATACAAATGATGGACTGAATGTTGTAGTAGCTGTAAGAGCCCTCAATAAAATTTTAAAAAAGAAAAAAAAGAAGAAAAAAACCCACATAGGGTCGTTATGAGTTGGAATCAAAAAAAAATACCATGGTTGAAAATATAAATGTAAGGGAAACTGATTCTGTTTTTGAAAAAAAAAATCAATGGGATCATTATTCAAACGCTTACTGCGGAGCTTGCCATTTGGTATGTATTCAAGAAAGGGTTTGTAGTTTGTTCTTTATATCATTAGTTTAGGTTTTCAACATTCGTTTTTCTTCGCTGGTCTCACTGGCTTCAGATATCTCCTTTCCCTTTCCAAACGCATTCTCTTTACTCTTTCTAGACTATCCTTCTACAGTTACAGATGACACTGTGCAAGAAGTCTTATGCTTTATACCATATAATGGTTCCCAATCCCCTGTAGAGTGGACTCTAAAATCTGTAGCATGATAGACCACTTTCTAGACCTTTTGAAGAACTCCCTCACTGCTATCAAGCCTATTCTGACTCAATTACCCTTTAGAGCCAAGGCAAACTCCCCCTGTAGAGTTCCAAGATTGTAACTCTTTATGGAAGTAGAGCAATCTCATCGTTCTCCTTCGGTGAAGCTAGCGGTTCAGACTGCTGACTTTTTGATAGCCCAAATCTATCCCACTACGCTGCTAGGATTGTGGTATTTGCAATATACTCTTTGTTCATCATTTCTTCTGTCTCAGTTGGCTAAATAATTGTCTCCTGTCAAAGCTCATCACAGCTGCTATGCACTTTCCACATCCTTCAGTCACTTCCTTATTCATACTTCCCTGACTGTATTGAAGGACAAACACTCAGTCGTCCTTGACTGATACCAGAAAGGTGGGCTTTTCACATCTATCTGAGGGATTCACTGGAGAAAGTCCTGTCCATCTGCCCACATACAGATTCCAGCCTATCAATCCCCTGAGGCAGATTTTCTGCTCAGTCACATGGGGTCATTATGAGTGAAGTTTAAATCAATAGTGTCTAACAATAGCAATAGAGAATGTGTGAATTCTGTGGGCTTTGTTTCCCAGGTGAAAATCATGGTTCTAATATTGATTTTTGTTCTAGCACAGAAGGGAAACCCTGATGACTGTGTCGAATGGTTGAACAAAGGAGAGGCATCATGAAACAATATGTCTGCCCTACTGCCCTCCTAATAGCATTGGCGCAACAAAATACCTCCTACTGGGCAGTAGTAGACACTTAATAACTACCTTTGAATCCAATATTTAATTGAATTATACTTATATGAAGTAAAAGAAAAATATAGTCACTTAGCCAAAAGTGCCAGTTATGGTAATAGAATGACGTTAAACACAAAAGGATGTCATTTATGTTCTGTATTCTCCACACTTTCTCTGATGTTTTAAGATGTTACAATTTATGAGTTATAATTCATAATTACTTAAATATATGAAGTGTACTTGCCATTCTTTGAAAAGGTTAGTGCTATCAAAGGATGAGTAAATCTTATTTTATGAAAAAGATGACAAGCAGAATTATGACCTAAGTCAAGATATTATAAAGCATTGACTTAGATATGCTTGCTTTTAGAAATAACTTTAGTTTAATCTCTCATTAGAGATTCAATCCTTATTTATGTACATTGATCAAACCAGTAATATTTTTGAGTCATTGATGAATGAACCAATGGAAATAAGGTCAGATTTAGAATATTCTTCCCTTTGAATCCTTGAATATTTTACATTGCACATTACTGTTTTATAGACTTTCAATGACTAGATAAATAGGAAATTAGGATTTACATTTATGAAGGTATAAATAAATGAGCAGAGATGTGCCCAAATTGCGTGAAGAAGAAGAAAGTGAGTTAAGTTGCAGTGATAGAAAATGGAGAAGTGAAGAAGGCTACTCACTCTCAACCAGCCTCCATGGTATAAGAACTAAGTCATCCTTGAGTAAGTCTCATCTTTTAGCTTCCTCTGCATGGTAGCAAAACTCAAGATTAAAATTGAAAATTTATTCATCTGAATATTTTCTTTAATTTCCCTTCAGAAGGTTTGTGCTTTCCAATGCTCAGTTTGCAGGTAAACTTTGTTTCTGAGGCTGACTTTCTAAGCCTGCAGTTTTCTCCTATTGCCACTCTGTCCCATGTAACCTTTTGAGGCTCCTTAAACCTGAAACCATCTATAATAGAATATTCTATTATACAACACTCTGTGGAGCAGACTGGAGCCCCCAGGACCTTTTGGCTAATGCAGCACTCTGTTCCTAAGGCACTGGATGAGGGGAATTGCTGTTCTCAGCAAAGGTTGGCACAAGGAACACTAGAAACTCACCAGGATGGTTTTGTGGAATTTTGTGAGCATGTGGTTTGCTAACTTTTTCTATAATTTATAGAGGTTGATGGAAGGACACCTGAGTAACAGACGGGAATGACTAACAGCTAGACTAAAGGAATAATTTAAGGAAATGCAAAGTGTAAAGAAGAGCTTCACATAGGGGCTATAGCTGGACTGACCTCTCAACTGTTGGTCATTACTAATTATTCTGAGTTTGTTTTATGCTTTTTAAAAAAAAATAAAATCAGGGTAAAATGCTTTAAGAGACGTTGCCAAGGGATCACCCAGAGATCTTCAATCTCTCTATGGATGATGGAGAGATGCAGGCCAGCTCTGTTGGTTCCAGTGGAGCCCGCTAATGGCTGTCAATCATGCTTAGGATTCCTCTAGAGAGAGGTTGGGCTGAAGCTGGCCTCTGAGTTGTCAGATTGCTCTGCAATACTTAGTGGTTGCTTCAGGTTCCAGGCCCTGCTTCCTTCATTTTTGTACTTGTTTCTGAGGACAATTTCTTGATAAGGAATTTGCATGCAAATGTATGCCTCCCACTCCATTGAAAGCACCCTAAAGAAATGTCTACTGTAAAAGTATGTGTCAGGATTAGGGGCAGTATGTGTGCAATGTCTACCAGAATATATAAAGATCGATGCAAATAGTGATGATCATTACTCTTTTGCTCACTCTCCCTGTGTTTTTCTTTTTCTGTAGTTGTTTCTGCCTGAATTTGATCTGTGTTCATATTTTCATGTCGACGGTTCACTGGAATGCTAACTGCCAGAGTATCAGTTCAAAACCACCACCTACTAGAGAGAGAGAAAGATGAGGCTTTCAATTCTGATAAAGATTAAAACTCTGGAAAGAGACGGGGCAGTTCTACGAGGGCCGGAAGCCTTGCTATGAGTCTGCATGAAGTAAACAAGAGAGTCTGAATGATTCGTATTTAATACTTCAAGATTTAAATTCTAAAATTCCCTATTGTGTGTATATATAAATACTTTTTAGCATAGAAAATTAAATTTCATAGCAAACTGTAGAAATGAGTCTATTTTTCTATGTTAATCCTTTGCCTGGTAGCTGATCCTCTTGATAGCATGCAAATGACAGTGGAATCAGTACTAAATTTGAAACTTCTGCTTCAACCCAATGGCTTGCTCCATGGTGGCCAGTGAGTAAAACCCTAAGTCAGAAAGTCAAACAAAGTTAGATACACATCATATACTTTCTGGGTCTCAGATTCTTTATCCATAAAATAAAGATTGCCTCTCCATATTATTATATTTTAGGAACATGATGAACTGAGATGGTAGCTGAGATATGTAAGTATGGAACAAACGTGATTCCTCATTATATTATTATTACATTTTAGTTTTATTCCAAGAAACCAATAGGCTATTATATTTATGTGCCGATAAGATTCATGCAGACATATTTTACTCCCTTATGTAACCTCATGTTTTGTACATTGTGCTTATTATTCTTCAAAATACTTGGCAAATTAGTGAACACTTCTCTGAGTCCCAGAGTAATTTTTAGTGAATTATTGCTTTTGGAGACAGACAAAGGGAAAAGCAAAAGTGTGGTTGTCCCACCACCATGTTACAGTAGTAAATTAATTCAAGTAGAATAACTTTTACTTAAATGAATGCTTTTTTTGAACTAGTTTTTCACAGTACATTGCAGATCTGGGCTTAAAGTTATGAAATTGCACATGAAATTGTCAGTGAAGAGTGTACTCTAGAACATTTCAAGACCATCATGGATGACTTTATTTATATAATGGCTAAGATTCAGCCATCTTAAAAGTGGAGATGGGTCTAAAATGATTTTGACTTTTTGTTTTGTGCTAAACATAGTCACATTCAACATTTGCTTTCTTTTATATTTTTATTAAATACTTTTATTATGGGATCTTACATCTATTATCACAATCCACAGATTCATTCAGTGTGTCAAGCACATTTGCTCATATGCTGCCATCATCATTTTTAAAGCATTCTCTGCCCACTTGAGCCCCTATTATCAGCTCCCCATTTCTTCCCCTTCTCTTCCTTGTCTGCCCTCCCTCATGAACCTTTGATAAGTTATGGATTATTGTTTTCATATTCTACATTGCTCTCCATTTGCTCTTACCCACTTTTCCATTATTCATCCCTCTGATAAGGGGTTATAGATTGAACCTTGTGATTGATTCCCCCTTTCTCACTCCACACACTTCCCTAATCCTCCTAGTATCTCAGCTCACATTGTTGGCTATGCTGTGGTCTCTTGACTGTAGCAGTGTGAATGTTCTGATCTAATCCAATTTGTAAGATAAAATTGAAGTCATAATAGTGGATATCAAAAAATGAGATGAAAGCTGTGTGTTCCATTGGTGCTACACAGCACCTTGACTGGATCATGCGTTCCCTGTGACCCCTCTGTAGTGGGATGTCTAATTGTCTACAGATGGGCTTTGGGCTTC
>PVJH01001048.1:0-46816 GCA_004026705.1 Nesogale talazaci
TCCCAGTTTCTCTCCACTCCTGCCATTCTTTCTGTATTTTTCCTCCTGTTTCTTATATTGGATAATGTTGTTTCTGTACAACACAAACACGTGAAAAATATATCACTTAGTGAATTATCTCAAAGCATATGAGTTCCCATCTGACCCATCATTTCTGCTCCTAGGTATATATACCCCCAAGAGAAAAATGAAAACATATATCCACACAACACTTGAACACATACATGCTCATAGCAGTGCGATTCATCATAGTAACAAGCAGTGTGGACAGCCCGGATGTTTGTTAATAACAGACAGCACATGCATGGTAGTATGTGTGTAAGAAGCTCCTGAGCAGTGCTAACAGTTATCAAGCTCATCTGTTAACCCAAAGGCTAGGGGGTGTCAAACCAGCCAGGAAAGCTTCAGAAGAATGACTTGGTGATTTACTTCCCCCAAATCCAGCCATTGAAAATCACATGCAGCACAGTTCTACTCTGGTATATACGGCTCAGCCTTGAGTCAGAATTCACTTCACAGCAACTACTCTTTTGGCAATGTACCCTTGTCCCCACGCAGATGCAATAGACACAGACCTATGACTCATCTAGTCGATGCAGACTCACAGAAATCCCAGATAAAATGTCTGAGACTGTACATCTTTACAGGAACCTATAACCTAAGTTTTCTCCCTAGAATCAACTCTGCTTTGACCCACCTACCTTACGGTTAGAAGCCTAAGGCTTATTGTCAGTGTGCCATACTGTGACAGCTGTCATGTCGCTGTGATGCTGGAAGCTATGTCGCCATATTTCCTACACCATCAGGGTCACCCATGGTGGGCAGGGCTCAGTGGAGTTGCTACACAACTGAAGGGCACCTAGCATTAACAGCAAAGCATCCAAGCAATAGAAAGTATTCAGCCATGCAAAGGAATGAGCTGATGCATGCCTACATGGATGGAACTTTAAAACATTAAGTCGCATAAAATAGGCCCATCATGAAAGAGGAGTCTTTGGCCTCTTCAGACCCTCTTTTTCCTTGCTTTGTAATTGTTGAGTCTCAGGCATCCTCACTCAAAACCAGACTCATTATCATCCAGGTCCTTCCTACTCATAGGGACCCTCTCCGACAGAGTAGAACTCTGGGGAGTTTCAGAGACTGGATTTTTTTAGGATGATGATGCTGATGATGATGAGTTGAGTTTAATACATCTATCAGATCATTCAGTATTTCAATCACGCTGAGCTGGATTGTATATTTGTTACCACTGTCAATTTCCAAACATTCTTTTTTCTAGCTAGACCCCTTGATGTCATTACTGTCTTCCCTTACCCACACCTGTGTTCCCCTCCCTTCCAAAACCTTATTCCACTTACTGACTCTGTAAGTTGATCATTCCTGGCTTTTGTCCTCCCCCAAATGAAAACAAACAATCGAAGCACATACTGCAACTTCGAGAGGGTGTCTTCAAGCTGCTGACCTTTCCATTAGTAGCTCGATGCGTGGCCATTACACCACCGAGGTTTCTCTTCAGAAACTCTGGGTCGAGTAATATCAATCACCACTGAGTGGTGTCAACCCATAGCAACCCATGCAAGTCAGAGAACGACTACGCTCACCAGGCCTGACTTTTCCAGAGCACATTTTTCAGATCTTTCTCTGGAAGGGTCTTTGAGAGGAGCCAAGACTTCAACCATCTACTTAGAGACCATACCCATCATCTCTTTGCTCCATTCAGAGACTGCCAGATGAGAGGGGAGGTCCAGACGATAGCTTTATTTTATAGTTTTATTCGTTTAGTGTAGAATAGTTTTATGTTGTTTTTATCTTTTAGAGCAGTGCTTCTCAACCCGTAGGTCGTGACTCCTTTGGGGGTTGAATGACCCTTTCACAGGGGTCACCTAAGACCATCAGAAAACACATATTTCTGATGGTATTAGGAATTGAGACACCATTCTTCTGTCTCCCCGTGATCTGCCCGCAGAAGAGTACCTGGAGTGAAGACGGTTACCCATGCTACACTGCGCTTCAAGACGTTTCATTTACTTGCCATTAGAAATAAATATTTCATAATATGCAATTACAAATTGTTTTTGATTAATCACAATGCTTTGGGTTCAATGTGTAGCCATGAAAATATATCCTCCATATCAGATGTTTTCATTATGATTCTTAACAGTAGCAAACTTACAGTCATGAAGTAGCAACAAAAATAATTTTATGGCTGAGGGTCCCCACAATAAGAGGAGCTGTATTAAACAATCGAGGCATTAGGATGGTTGAGAACCACTGGCCTGGGGTACGTCTTTCCTCCCTCTAAACTTTTGGTGTGGGGGCTTGAATCAAGAGTTGGGCTGGGTTCCAGGTTGCAGGTTACCATAGTTACCTCAGTGTAGGCCAGGTTTCCAATTCCTCCAGCAATGCCTTCTTGGGTGGCCTGAGGGCTTAATATGTCTGCATGTTTCTCTTAGTCACTTTAGATGTCCTCTTCTGGCTTAAGTCTTCCTTCCAAGATCTGCCCTCTCCAGAGGTGGTCTCTGGCCCCTCGGCCAGCTGTGCTTCCCCGCTGCTCCCATCCCGCTGTGTTTGTGACTCACCTTTACAATGACATAGTGGTTCCTAGAAACCTCAAGGTCAGCAGTTCGAAACCACCAGCCTCTCCAAGAGAGCAAGACTAGGTCTTCTACTCCCACAAAGATTTGTAGTCTAGGGAACCCACAAAGGGCAGTGTCTACCCTGTCCTACAGGGTCACTGTGAAGTGGCATTGATTCGATGACAGTAAGTTTTGCCAGTGAGTGGGTGTGTGGTGGTGGGGAGATGGGGAGGTATTCTCTGCTCTTCTGATTGAGCCTGTCTTGGAGTGCGGGTGGGGCTGGGTCACAGAGGAGTGGCCATCACTTGTGTTCCTGACCCACCTCTCGATGGAGTGGATGAATAAGTACCTGTGAACCCAATGCTAGAAGCAGAGCTGCTTGTCTTGCTTCCCTGTTACCTGCCCAGGGACTCTGGTGGAGACTGTGTGGTGGAATGTCCACCATATGTGTGAGAGACGAGAGATCCAAGCCTGTCCAGAGCAGTTCATGCACAGTCACCTGTCAGGGGAGACTTCCATGTTCTAAGGATGTGGACTAGGCTTCAGGGGGAGCCTCCACATTAAGATGGATGAGGGAGAAGACCTGACATTCTACTTCCCCAGACCAGCCAATGGAACCCCTGTGGACCACGTGATGAGGTCCTGGTCTGGTCACAGCCTCAGGAAGATTCTTGTTCTGTTTTCCCTATGATGACCATGAGTTGGATCAATGAAACGGCAGCGGTGGCCATAACAAATCAGGGAGTACCTTCTCCCTGATAATCAAACGTGTAGACACGAATCTCTCCCCAGAGACTAGTTCTTCTTCAGAGGACTCTGCATACTCCCTTTTCTGCTAGGTCCAAGGAAAGCAATTTGTTTGCAACTTTCCCAGAATCCTCCCTGTTGGCATACTTTTTCCAGCTCTTTGCCTCTCTATGATCAGTGACTGGAGCGCCACCTGGGGTAGGAGTTGGGTGGGGTGGGGGTTGGGGGACAGAACTTCCTCCCGATTCTTCCTTCTGCCTCCAGGGATTTGGTCAAGAGGCATGGAGGTTGTGTGGGTTACTCTTGCCGTGTGTCAAAAAACATCTGCTGGTCTGTCTGTCTGTGGGCCCCCCAAAGAGCGTTGCATGGTGCTGCCTGCTGGGAAGAGCTCATGGGCACTGCTGGGGCTGAAAAGTAATGCACCAGCGGATGTCTCCGTGCATCTGAGAGTGGCTTTTAAAATGTCAAACAGCTCTGGGACACCCTGGTGCTTCTGCGTGCAACTTTATAATGTCCCTCTGAGGGAGGCTGAAACCATAGGATCAGAGCTATTCTTCTCATCCAGCAAAGACACCAAATGCATTTATTAAACCTCTTCTGTGAGCCCCAGTCGTAGAGTGGGTGATCTATTGGGCTACTCACTGAAAGGTCTGCATTTCAAAACCGCTTGCTGCTCCACAGCACGGCTCACGTGCTTCTCAGCAGCCCAGCTCATGAACCACCAGGTCACCAGGGCTCAGGTCCCCGACGTGATCAAGACCATGAGCAAGGCAAACACCCTGTCTTATTCTGTACGTTCAGACTAAGTAGCACCTCACCGTCACCAGCAGGAGATAAACTGTAGCAGGCAAGCTAACCAAACGGTCAGGAGTTGGAAACGACCTCCTGCTCCAAGACAGAAAGATGAAACTTTCCACTCCCATATACATTTTCACTCTCAGAAACCCACAAGGGCAGTCCTACTGGGTCCTTTAGGGTCACTGTGAGTCGGATTGACTCCATGGCAGTGAGGCGGTTCACGTGCTCCTGATGTGCCCCCTAACTTCCCAGGTACTGATCTTACCTCATAGCTATGGTCCCGTGGCTTTTTAACATCCTTTGGAACATAGGATGCTAACCTTTTCCCTTAATTCCAAGATAGAAACAGATACCTGCTAAGGCTCTAATGACCTCCTTACACTCAGATCCATGATGGCTGTATATCCCACTTCCCCTTTCCCCTGGCTTCTCTGCATGCTTCAGTGCAGTGTTGCTGGGGGTCGTGAGGGAGCCTGGCAGGTATCCTGGCAGGGATACCAGCTCAGTGGTATCTGGGTGACTAGTACTATTGAGGCCCCGAGTATCTCATGTTCTTCTTTTTATCTTCCTATGTTTTTCCCCGAGTGGCATTTAGAGGCCAAGGAGCAAAGCAGGTGACTTGCTGAGGCTTTGGGTGATGCAGAAATATGATCAGCAGCTGAGAGATGGGAAAGAGAACCTTCAAGGAGCTGGACTCACAGGCAGAGACTCAGTCACATGGAGACAGCAGCTGAGAGATGGGAAAGAGAACCTTCAAGGAGCTAGACTCACAGGCAGAGACTCAGTCACATGGAGACAGAGCCGCACAGAAGAACAACAGGATGGTTGGAAGCATAGTCTTCAGAATTCTACCAACATGAGTTCCCCCTCCAGGCTCTGACAGGTAACCAGGTGACCTTCATAACGATCCAACATGGAATCTCAGTAACCTGGGTCTGTCATAACAGAAATACCTCATGGGGAAAGCATAAAAGAAAATATATGGACTTTTGCCTGAATCTAGAGGTTAGGAGTCCACAGTCAAGTGTTAGCCATGTCTGCTCCTTCTATGTTCCTCTCTCTTGGGTTCTGGGGTCTATTGGTGATCCTTGATCTGTTTCCACCCTAGCTGAGTGTGTCTGCATCTGTACTGCTCTTTTCATAACTTAGAAAAGATCAGATTTGGGGTCCCCTCTATTCTGGTATGACATCATAAACATAACATAAGAAAATGCCTATTACCAAGCAGGTCCATCATTACAGATACAGACACAGGGTTAGGATTTCCACACACACACGAGAAAAACTTCACAAAGTTTGTGGAGACAGTCTATGATCTTTCCATTTCCTTTGTCCGTGAGCTTTGTGAAACCCTCTTGTATATTTTGGAGAGGCTCAATTCAAACCATATCCTCCTGCGGGACTCAGCCTCGTGTGTGTATTACATGATGAGCTGTATCTGAAACACTTGGTAGATTCTCTGGCCTATTAAACATATCCGCTCCATCTAAAAGGTTCAAAGCTGATGCTTAAGTGGGACTTAACCAGACTGCTGTGCAGCAAAGTCACTATTGGAGGAACTGCAGAAATAAGAGTCGATCCCTGCCCACTTCGAAGGCTCAATACAGACCCATGGCTAGAGGAGTAACTGAGTTGATGTAAACCAACTAAGATGGTTGTGAGTCCTAATAGCATTGTCAGGTAAACACTGGACTGCAATAGTTCAAACCCATCAGCCAGACCATGGGAGAAAAATGAAGCTATCTGCTCTCATAAAGATGCACTGCCTCTGCTGGACAGCCCCTTACAGAAGGGCCATGGGGAGAAGACAAGATAATCAGGGTGCAGGGTAGCAACAATGAAACATAAAATTCTCCTCTAGTTCTTTAATGCTTCCTCTCCCCTTCCCTCCCACTATCATGACCTCAACTCCACCTTACAAATCTGGCTAGATCCGAGGATGTATATTGGTACCAAAAGAAACTGGAAACACAGGGAGTCCAGGACAGATGGTCCCTTCAGGTGACCAGGGGTGAGGGTGGCGATGCCAGGAGGATGGAGTGATGGCAGAGTAGAAAGGTGGACTGGTTTACAAGGATCTACATATAACCTCCTCCTCCTGGGGGAGAGACAAAGTAGGTGAAGGGAGACATTGGACAGTGTAAGATATGACTAAACAATAATAATTTATAAATTATCAAGGGTTCATGAGGGAGGGGGTGAGCAGAGGGAGGGGAAAAATGAAGAGCTGATAGCAAGGGCTCAAGTAGAAAGCAAATGTTTTGAGAACGATGAGGACAACACACGTACAGACGTGCTTGACACCACGGATGGATGGATGGATTGTGATGAGAGCTGTTCAAGACCCCATTAAAATGACTTAAAATTTTTTCAAAATAAAAATTTAGTTTGAAAATTAAAACAGAAAAAGGATAGACTGCGTCTGAACTCTGTGTAGGGTCACTGAGAGTCGGAATTGACCCGATGGCCGTGGTTCTGGTTTCTTTGGGTTTTGCGTAGCCCAACCAGTGCCCTGAAGCCGATTCCGACTCTTGATAATCGTAACACATGTCAGGCAAGAGCTGTGCTCTACAAGGTTTTTGGAAGTGGGTATGCAGCGCTGTCTTCCCAGGGGACAATGGGTGGATTCAATGGGCCAGCTATTGTGTTACTGCCAACCCCCTCAGCCACGTGTGCCACTGGAGGTCTCTGTGTTTGCATGTTGCTGCTGTCAGGTACCTCTAAGGCAATTCTGATGCCTCGTGCAACCAGAGGGCAGAGTGGACTTATCCATGGGGTCTCTTCGCCTGCCGCCTTTACTAGGGTGCAGAGTCAGCTCTTTCTCCCTTGGAGCCCTCAGGACAGTTTAAATTGTGACCCTTTCTGTCAACAGCTAAGGACTTACCCATTGTGCCAGCCTGGGATGCCTGTGTTGTGCACACTCACTTCCAGAGTGCCTCCCAGTTTCCTTCCGCTGCTCTTACCTTCTCAACCATCCTTTCCTCTGGCTGTCTGGACAATCCCTGGAGATAAGGACACTGCTAGCAAGTCTGGTGGAACCCACCCTTTCCAAGCCTTTAGTCAAGGAGGTAACCTGGGCTACTCTCCGAGCGTGTATTACCAGGAGCATGCTGGTTGGGCATGGGGACATCCCCACCTGATGGTGCCTAAAACGCTGTGCCCAAAGCACCCTGTCTTGGGGCATTGCAATTGTGGTCACACACCTGCGTGGTAAATCATGTGAGCAAATGTCCTCAGGTGTAAGATTTATGGTTCTGTTTGAAGCGCAGAGCCCACTCTGAGGCAATGAATAAAAACTAATTTACTGTCGTGTCATCCTGGATCTATAGCAAATAGCTGTAAACAAGTGTGTACAATATAATTAAAAATATGATAACATTATAAAATAGGATGATGGCTAGTTAGAGGGGAAGATCTATCAAGGAGGAATAGGTGTATATCACTTGAAATATTGCCTCAATTACTTGACGTCCTCAGCACGGGCCTCTCATCCCCGAAGCAGGCCTGGCAAACACAGACTTAGGTGACAGGCTCTGTTTATCTCTCAGCTTGTTCCTTTTCATTCCATCTGTCCGCAGGAATTTCTTGCCATGTCTGTTCAACTGGGGGCCTCAAGACGAGGCTCCTCCTTAAATGTCCCAAATCCGACCTTGTCTTCTCCTGGCCTGGTTAAGGGGTCTGAGCATCTCCGTGTTTTTCTGATGCTCTTTGCATCTAAAACGCTCAGCAATTCTCACACCCCAAGCAAATGGGGGGCCAAAACAAACAAAGCAAGTGGATGAGCCTGTTCATGTTGCTGGGTGCCATCAAATCACTTCATGTTCACGTCCCCTGAGATCAAGTTAATTCTGACTCATCAACTCACTCCCCTTAAGTGGATTCCAATTCTCAGAAACCCATAGCACAGGGTAGTTCAAGATTCTGAGACTAAATCTTTACAGGAGCAGAAAAATCTTAGCTTCCCTCTCTTAGAGTGATGGGTGGCATCGAACTGTTGACCTTTAAGTTAGCAGCCACCAGGACTCCCTGTGCTGTGGGTTTCCAAAGCTGAAATCAACTGGCGGGCCCAGTCCACCAGTCTGTTGTGTAGTAGTGTAGTGCTTAACTATGGTGGCCCAGGACTTCTATTCCCACTCATAGTGAACCAATGTGAAGAGAAAACCTGCCCAATATGGTTCCTCAGGTTGTAAATTCGGTGGGAGCAGATGGTTAAGTCTTTCCTCCTGCCAAACTGCTGGGAGTTAGAGCCAGTAGTCCTTCCATTGAGCATGAATAAGCATGATTAATTTTCATAACCTTATTCCAACAGGGAAAACAATTCTCTAATTGAAAAGTGGCTCAGACAAGTAACTACAGGACAAGGTGGAGACCCGGGTAATACAATGAACCTCGAACCTCAAGGTCTGCTGTTCAAACACACCAATATCTCCGTGGGAGAAAGATTAGGCTGTCTCCTCTTGTAAAGATTTGAAAGTCTTGAAAACCCAAAGGAGCACTTCTACTCTGCCCCATGAGGCAGTTGAGCTGAAATTGACTTGATGGTAGTGAGCTTAATGTGTGTGTGTGTGTGTGTAAAAACTATGGCTTCCTTGTTGTGCTACAAGAGAGAAGAGGCAAGTCCCTGTTGACCGTGGGGACCCTGGGAGGCTAAGAGAATTCATGTGCTGGGTAGTAACTAAAAAAAGGTTTCCTGTTGAAATCTAACCCAGAGGAGCCATGTAATAAAGGTCTGGAGATCTGCGAGGAAGAAACCAGTCAGAGAAAACCCTTGGGAGTCCAGTGCTACTCTGTCACTCCTGGGGTGGTCATGAGTCAGCATAGATGCCATGGCAACTGGTTGCTATGGGCTGTGCTCCGTAGCCTGCAGCCCTGCGTGTCAGTCCTTATGGAACTTTCTGGAAAGTAAAGAAGGAAATGTCGACCTTCATGTTGACGTCCTAAACCACACTCTTTAAGCTAATCTGTGTGTTTGACTTCTGGTTCCTACTCCTAGACAGGAAACTTTCTGCTCTCCCACTTGGATCATAACCTCAGCACGCAGACACAGCCCTTGGCTCCTCCCCAAGCTACCATCAAGATCCTTCTACTCCCTGATGGCTTTCCACAATCTGAAACAGCTTGACGGGCTACTTCTCAGTGGGATCAACATCTAGAAAGGCAGAGATGTCTCATGGGGCTTCCAAGACTTGAGTTTTCAAGGGAGAAGTTGTTGCATCTTGCAGGCTATGAGTTGGGCTGCTAACTGTAAGGTTAGCCCTGGGAACCCACCAATTGCTCCCTGGTAAAAAGATGAGACCTATCTCTTCCCATAAGGAGCCCTAGG
The DNA here is from genome assembly GCA_004026705.1 of Nesogale talazaci. Classification (NCBI taxonomy): domain Eukaryota; kingdom Metazoa; phylum Chordata; class Mammalia; order Afrosoricida; family Tenrecidae; genus Nesogale; species Nesogale talazaci. Next base: position 9,445 of record PVJH01001048.1, read on the forward strand.
GGCTTAGTGGGTTCCGTTTAATGGGCTGATAATCTCAAGGTGAACTGTTCAAACCTTCCAGCCTCTCCATAGGAGAAAGATAAGACTTTCTTTAGAGTTACAGATTGGGAAAACCCACAAGGGCCATGTACCCTGTCCTATAGTCTTACTGTAAGCTGGACTCCACTTCAGGGCAGGGAGTTTGGCTTGGAGGTTTGGGATCTCTTCCCACACAGCTTGACAGCCTGAAGAACTCTGGGTGAACAGTTCTAGTCTGTCTCATAGGGCACCACATGTTAGCACTTACCCAAGGGCCGTTGGGTTTTGGTTGGTCTTCTGTGGACCGGCTGATGGGTCCCACATTTAGGTTAGCAGCCAGGAGCTCAACTAGGGTCTTACCAGGGCTCATGTATGTTTCTCTCAGCTATTTATTTCAAGTTTAATATTCTCAAAATGTTTTCTTTGACCCTGGACCTTGCATCAAGAACAGACACCCAGTGCCTATCTGATTGGCGTGCTGTCTGGGGTTTTCTATTTCATGAGCAGGTCCACCTAGCCAAATATTTTTTCCCCCAGCTGTTCCTCATTTGCTCTCCGAAACAAAACCAAACTCACTGCCATCGGGTCAGTGCTGACTGAGTGAGCTCCTGTGGGTTTCTGAGAGTGTAACTGTTTATAAAGTCCAGACTTTCTCCTGAACAGTTGCTGGTGGTCAAGCTGCAGCAAATCCCAACACATAATCACTGCGCCACCAGGGCTTCTCCTCATTTGTACATTCTGAGCATACACAGAAGTCTTTCCACTATCCTTACGAAGACCTGCTGGGATTGTTTTTCTCCTTGCCTTTCACTCATTGAGAAAACATACAGTGGGGTTGAGCCCCGGTGGTATAAGTGGTTGAGTGCGGGGCTTGGCGTTTCAAATCCAGCGGCGGCTCTCAGGAGCAGCACTGGGTAGCTCACCCAACCACCAGAGGGCAGTGATGCCCAAAAACCAACAAAAAAAAAATGAAAAAACATACAGCTTTCCTCTAGTTCTTTAATGTTTCCTTCCCCAAACTATCATGATCCTAATTCTACCTTACAAATCTGACTAGACCAGGGGATGTACACTGGTACAGATAGGAACTGGAAACACGGGAAATCCAGGACAGATGATCCCTTCAGGACCAGTGGTGAGAGTGGTGATATCAGGAGGGTGGAGGGAAGGTAGGGTAGAAAGGGGGAACCAATTAGTGATGCTACATACAAACCCCTCCTTGGGGGATGGACAACAGACAAGTTGGTGACGGAAGATTTTGGACAGTGTAAGACATGACAAAATTATAATAAGTTATAAATTATCAAGGGTTTATGAGGGAGGAGAAAGTTGGGAGGGGGTAGTGAATAAGGAGCTGATACCAAGGGCTCAAGTAGGAAGCAAATGTTTTGAGAATGATGAGGAGAACAAATATACAAAGGTACTTGACACAATGGATGGATGTATGGATTGTGAGAAGAGTTGTACAAGCCCCCAGTAAAATGATTTCTTTAAAGAAAAAAGAAAAATGACCCTCCCTTCCTGCTCAGTTCAAATTTGCTTCTTTCCTGAAGCTTCCCTCATTGGTATTTTCTTCAATCAGCTCAGAGCTTCAGCATTCCAAAAACAAAAACTCCAAACCTATTGCCATCAAATTGAGTCTGATGCATAGCCACCTGGTAAGAGAGAGGCAGACGGTTCCTGTGGAAACTCTTTACCAGGACAGAAATTCTCATCTTGCTTCCAGAAACTAATTGGTGGTTTCGAACTGACGACCTTGTCTCAAGCAGCCTAATGCTAATCCCATTATGCCCCCAGGGCTCCTGACTGCAGTATGAATATAAAGCACTTTCTACACTCCAACAAGAAGCGGAGGGCTCACCATGTGTACTGAAAGATGTGAGTTTGGTGATGCCTGGGGAGCGGGGGGTAGCGTTAAGCCTTACTAAATATTTCAAAATATTTTCCACCTTCATATTTGTTACTTGGCAATAGGTAAGCCAGCTGAGTCTAGGATAGACCAAAAGGCAGTTGTTCAAGCAGAACAAGGTTTACAATCAGAGAAAAGCGTGAGTCGGGCTGGCCATTTCACTATTGCTTATTCAATGCACATGCTATGTGGAGCCAATACTACCAGGAATGGGGATATATGATGAAGAACACAGCAAGAGGATTGGCAGCATGTGTATTAACAATTCATGGTATGTATCTGACAAAAGCTTGCTTGCTGAAAGTAAAGATGTGAAAAAACTGTTGATGAAGATCAAAGACTAGCCTTCCATGTGGATGATACCTCAGTACAGAGGATGTGCAACTTTTCACCACAGGACCAATAGATAACAGAGAGGACCATCAAGATAACAGAGAGAATATGGAACTCGAAAAGAATTCCCATCTACTTGGATCCTCCATCCACCTTCGTGGAAACAGCAGTCATGAAATCAAAGGTGTAATACATTTGGCAAATCCAAAACACATATGGCTCTAAGAGATTAGAAAGCAAAGATGTCATTTTAAGGACTAAGCTGTGCCCGATCCAAACCATAGAAGGGCTCATCATTTCAAAGCAAGCAAAATGCTGGACAATGGATCAAGAAGACCATCGACCAGTGGATGCTTTGAAATATGGTGTTGGCAGAGCCTGTGACTAGACATGGACTGCCAGAAGAACAGATCAATATGTCTTAGAACAGGACAGTGAGTGTGCTTTTGAGCAGCAGGCGTGGGGAGGCTTGACCTCACGTACTTTGGACATGTCATCCAGAGGGAACAGTCTCTACAGAAGGGCATCAGGCTTGGTAAAGCAGAGGATCAGTGACAAAGAGGAAGACTGGGGTTATAAAACCATGGGCTCACATACAGCAATGATGCTAGGGGTGGGGGATGGAGGGAACAGCATCCAGTTGTGTTGTGCATAGGGTTGCTATCGGTCCGGGCCAACTTGGAAGCACCTTACAACCAAGGGATGAGGAGATGCTGATTTCTCAGTCAAATGAAGTCAAAGGCCACGGTTTCGCTCCACACCATATAGGCAGTCACATACACAATGACAAGTTACTTGAAGAATATATAATCAATAGGTTTAACAGAAACATCTCTAGCATATGTTGCAGGTACCCGAGAGAGGAGTCAATTGCTGGCTAGAGAATTTTGTTTTTAATTAACCAGGTAATGTATGCTTGCACTTCATCCTATAAATGAAAATGTATTCACCACAGAGACACCGAATCCTATTACACCTTCCTGTACATAAACTGTATGGGTGATTACCACTGATTACTGTACTATTAGAAACCTGTGTGTGAGGGGCTTGATTGTGGCAGGGTTGGCTCCTGAAAGGGTCCCTTGTGCTTTGCTTGGAGGAGGGGGTGGGGGAAAAGGGAATCAGCAAGGCTTCATATCACCTGGAAATTTGACTGTGGGTTTGACTAGTCACGGGTGATTGTTGTTAGATACCCTGGACTCAGTTCCGATTCACCCCTATGTGTGCCATCACCCCAGTCCTGTACATGCCTCACAATCATTATCTTTTGGCTCTTTGTTGTAGCCACTGTGTCCGGCCATCTCATTCAAGGCCTTCCTCTTTTTACTGACCCTCTACCTTGCCAAACACGATGTCCTTCTCCAGGGATTGATCTCTTCTCATAATATGCCCATAGTAGATGAAACTAAGTCTTGCCCTCCTTGATTTGAAGGGGCATGTGTTTCTTTGAAAACAGGCAGGAATACAAACAGAATGAATTTTCTGGACAAGAGGGAGGAAGGGAAAGAGGCCCATGGTGGGTAGGAGACCCCATGAGTCTCCTGGAAAGAGAGGACAGTCATTGGTCCTGCACACAGAACTTAAATGCAGACCATGTGCTCCAATGCCCAAATAATGCTATCTCAGGGGACTGGGTGACCAAGGCCACCCAGTTGGCCTTGACAGTTGCACTGTTGGCAACCATCAAATGTCCAGCAAAACCATGAGCTTTGATATCTCACGTAGGAAATCATGAACAGAAGTAGACTGGGGAAGCAAAGAAGTCTCACCTGGGTTGTTCCTCCCCACATTGACCTGACTTGCCTCTGCTTGACCGTCATAACACCCTTAGCACATACCCTCTCTTAACTCGTTTATGTACCACCTCTTCCATCTTCCACCAAGGGCACTCTGCCTACCCAGAGGGCTATGCAGGACAAGGCAACATGTACATCAACACTCCACAGCAGGCAAACCCAAGGAAACAGAAAGTTAAGTACTGGTTGCCAGTGGTTGCAGAGACATGGAAAGAGGATTCACTGCCTTAAAGATAAAAACATTCTGAAAGGTGGTAGAAGGGATGGCTGCTCAATATTGGGAGTATACCTCACGTCCTTGCACTGTAACTTGAAAATGAGTAATACAGTTAAGTTTTATGTCATGTAGACTTTTCACAACTATCACTATCTTGCTAGATAGCTAGATTACAACACATTCCTTGTCCTAATATCGGACCTGCTCAACTGAGAAAACCATTAGGTATTAGCTGTGAATACTTGAGATTCATAGTCTTTAGTCCAGTTCCAGCAGTGCTGGTGGCTCTGTCCAGTATGTGTGGGACTGATAACTTCAAGGCTGGTGGTTCCAATCCAATCCCCTGCTCCTGTAAAGTTCTCCAGCCTCAGCATCCCTACACAAGATCTCTATGAGTCAGACTTGACTCAATGACAGTGGGTTTGGATTGAGTTTTGGATCTTGGTCAAGCTTGTGTAGTCATAAAGCCATCTGAATGTTTTGTATTGGCCATAGGCCAGAGGTCCTCAAACCTTTTAAAGAGGGGGGCCATTCACTGTTCCTCAGACCATGGGAAGGCTGGACTATAGTGAAAGAAACAAAACTTATGAACAAATGCACTGCGGATCGGGGATGAGTTGGCTGCTAAGTAGAACGGGATGCCTGCCATAGGTTACAGCAAGTATTGGATTTGACTGTCTGGAGAATTACTTTGACCTTGACATGCAACCACATTGCTGGACCACTGGCCAGGGTCCACTGTCTGGCTTACAAGCAAGTCTTTTTTCTCTGGGCACATCTTAGTCTATCTCTCTCTCTCCCCTCTCTTTTGTTGTGTCTATCTCTCTGCATCTATACTTCTATCTCTCTCTGTCTCTCACTCTCACTGTCTCTCAATTTCTGGTTCATAAGGGCATTTTTATGTCACTGGCTACTTTCAATAAACTTGCCTTCCCATCTGAGTTATGAAACCCAGCATCTGCTTGCAGCCCACTAGCAACCCCAGCTCTTCGTTCCCTTGACTGAAAACCCATCCCCCACTCTGGTGTACACGAACGCCTCCATGCTCTCTCACCCCACTGTCTCATTCCTACTCAGCCACCCCATCCCCACTGACATTCCTTTCTAAACCTGTCAGAGCATAATTCCCAAATTGTTAAAAATATAATTTTCATAGAAATGCATAATGAACACATGTCAGGGTTTCATTTAACTCTTGAACAAAGAAACTCACAGAATGACAATTAATTTGATGGGACACAAGAAATGGAAATGTGTATAATCTGCAGGGGAAAGAAGGATCAACAACCTGGGGACCAAACGAGTTGCTGTCAGGTGGAACTGTGGAAACATCAGGGTAATCTCTTTCCCCAAGCAGATGAGAGAAGACCACGGTTACTCCATCAGTCTTCCATGAACATGACTTCTAACGATGTTGTTAGGTGTTGTCCAGACACTTCTGACCCAGAATGACCCCCTGCACAACACAGGGAAGCACTGCCTGGTGCTACATCATCCTCTCAATTGTTCCTGTTCTTGAGCCCATCGTGGCAGCCTCTGTGTCACTCCATCTCCTGAAGGGTCTTCCTCTTCTTGGCTGTTCCTCTACTTTGCCAATCATGATGTCTTTCAGGGGATGGTCTTTCCTGACAACATGCCCAAGGTATGGAAGAAGTGTCGCCATTCTGGCCTCTAAAGAGTGCTCTGGCCGTCCTTCTTCCAAGACAGATAGATAGCTTGTCCTTTGGCCATCCAAGGTAATTTTTATATGCTTTGCCAGCACCAGCACCACAATCCAAACACTGATGACCGGCCTACTGAAAACCGATATAGGACTGTGAAGACATTGGGCCTGAATTAGTAGCTGATCACATGTGGTTCCATGTCCTATGAGAGTCTGACAACCCTCAGAGCAAACATTTGGGGATGCTCAGGCATGGCATTGGATGATATGCTATCATCTTGGGTCCATTATGGTCAAGTTTTGCATAATTCTCCTTGAGCAGAGCTCTGTAGGGTGGTTGCTTTAAAGGTGATGGTGATTCTGTTTTAGACCCCAGCATTTATTAAATTGGAATTCATATATTGTAAGCTTGGTGGCCAGCAGCCCTGGTGACACAGTGGTTACATGTTGGGCTTTGATCTTTGATCCTGAAGGCCCCCCCGTTCAAAGCTCCATGGAAGAAAGACAGGGCTTTCTAGTCCATGAAACAGTCTCAGGAACTCATGGGGGCAGTTCTACTCAAGTGCTCTGTCCTCCAGGGATGCTAGAAGCTAGCATCGACTTGAGGTCAAGGTGTGGTCTGGGGTTTGGGAAAGGCAGTGGTGGTGCAGTGCTAGCACTCTTGCATTCAATGAAAGAACCCAGGTCCAACTCCAGACCAATGCACTTCATCTTCCATCGCCACCCTTCTGTCTGGGAAGTCTATTGCTTCAATGAAGTCTCTTGCTGCCTGGTGCTATGATGTTGAACATGTTGTCCTTGGAACTTCCAGAGTAAGATGGACTTAAAACAGGGGTCTGTCCATCTACTTGTATAATCATCCAAGGAAGACCTCACCCATCGCATTGTGCGGCTGATCCCTAACCCATCAAGGGAATGGCAAATCCAGGTAGCATTGTGCTCTGTTGAGTGTGGCGGCTACCTTGTCCCACAGTGGCACCTACAACAACAGTATCATCAGCTGTTCATGCTCTTTTGATAAGCCCTATAGTGGAGTGGTAAGAGGAAACATTGCCTTCCTTACCAGCCCCGCCCCTCCATTTTCCCTAGAACTAACACTTGGCAGGATTTACCTGCACTCTCAGCAAGGAGTCAGCCAGGAAGTGCAGCCTATCTCCCCATCATAAGGATCACAGACATAGTGATACCTCTTGTTCCACAGAGCAACTGCAAGTTGAAGAGCATTTGGCAGTGAATCTCTCGGGAAAGGTTTGCGCCTGGGGGTTGGAAGACTGCCCAACCCAGTCAGCTCTTCAACATAGCAGCATCCTGGGAGGACCGAGAGCCAGGTGGGCCAGTCCAACAGCTAGCCCATGTAGGATGGCACCGGGCGTGTTGCGGTGTGGCAATTAACCACTCACCACTGCCTCTTACCAACTAGCGCTGTAATCTCCCAAGACTACCCAAGGTGACATGGCCCCCTCTTCTAAAGGCATTAATTAGGAGCCTCTCATTCCCCGTGGCAGGGGTGGAGCAGATCTTGCCAACTGGAGTGTGTATTTATTTAGAGCTATTACCACATAATATTTACAAGATACTTAGCATGCATTAATTACCCTGTAATGAACTTGATGGCTATAATATCAATGTTCCGTCAGGACTGTAAAATGCAATCCCCTCCCTCCCATCCCTTCTATCTTTTTTTTTTGTCATCACCTTGTGAATTATTTTTAAAAAGGTAAAAAGTAAGGGGGGGGGAATTAAAATTAATCGCATGTCCATTAAATACTTATTTTTAAAAGGAAACGTGCCATCAAGATGGAAAATGCAGACCGGGGAGTCAGTCAAAGGCAGACATCACACACAGATAGACACCCATCCCTGGTTTTACGAGCAGACTTTACAATCCCTTCATTATGCTGTCTGACCTTCGGAAGGCTGGTTATTACAGCGCTCTCACAAGGAAGGACGTGGGAGGCTGTGCAGCAGGCCATGAAAAGAGGGATGAGGCTCAGCACCTCTGGTTGTTAGAACCTGCCTTCCCTGTGCGCTGGCTTGCTAGTTGCTCCCAGGGGGCTCATGTCTCAAACACCCATTCATAGTCCCATGTAGATGGGAGCATGGGTTCAATAAAGGTCAGCTAATGGTCAAGCTTGCCAAGATGCTCCAGAAGAATCTGCCGTCCCTGGGTGGGACCCATGGGTAGACATACTTGACCGCTAACCCAAAGACTGAGGGTTTCCGTACCACCAAGAGGTACCTTGGAAGCATGGCTGGCAACCTGCTTCTGATAGAGATTAACAGTCCTTTGGAGAATCTCTTCTCTCACACACGGGGTCCTCAGGAGTCAGGGTCAACCCAATGACCACCACCTTCCTTTCATTTTCCTGTTTGACAGAATTATGTCATAGAATCACGGCTTAAATCACACCCCAAACCAAATCAAGGCCCCTGCTATGAAGCCAATAGACGGAGGTGAGATGCTCATAGAGATGTTGAAGGACAGAGGAGAACACGCAGTATTCAAGTCTTTACAGGAGTAGACAACTCGTCTTCCTTCCTGGGAGCAGTCGATGGGTTCAAACTATTGACCTTGTGGCTAGTAGATGAATCAACAACCCACTCTGCCACCAGTCTCCTCTTTTCCCCAGAGTGGCTGGCGAATTCCATCTGGTGAACTTGTGGCTGGTGGCTCAATGACTGATCCACTTTGCCATCAGAATGCCCTTTATTCCACCAAGGAGCAAAAATCATGAGGAGCTATTTGACCCCTTTGCTTTTACTGATTGGTGGCCTAATCGTTATGATTTGGCCTGTGATCCTCCAGGACAGCAGGTCAAAACCGCCAATCGATCCTTGGGGGAAAGATGAGGCTTTCTGCTCCCATACTCAGTTATAGCCTCAGACTCTCACAAGCAGTTCTACTCTGTCCTCCTGGGTTTCTGTGAGTCAGCATCCACTCAATGACAGTGAGTTTGGGTGTGGTTCATTGATTGGTGCCCTGGTTGTATAACGGGTTATACGGTAGGTCGCTAACTTCAAGGTCAGCGGTTCACATCCACTAGCCATTGCTTGCGAGAACAACGTGCTCTGTGCGCATAAAATTTCGCAACTTTTGCACTCCACAGGGATAGCTCTCTTCTGTCCTAGGGGGTCACTAGGAGCTGGGAATCAACTTTATGGCCCTGGGTTTGACTTGACCACGTTGCTACGTTATGTAGTGGCAGGGGCACCTAATTCCTGTGACAGTTCAGCTGTATTGTGGTGTGGAGGTGGTCTGTCTGCCCATTGTAGAGGACCAGGCACATGGTGGGAAAATTAGCTTGAAAGAACATCCTTGAATACATACTATTACCTTTGGTTTCAGATAATGTTTCCCATGGCTGTCAATAGGGTCTCCACCTGGCCAGTGGCCCTGTACCCATCAAACTGCAGAATCTGTCTCCCTTCTGATTCTCTCTTTGCCTCTGCGCAGTGTCGCGTCGCCCGTCTGGAGTTGATCCCACAGCCTTTGCTCATTTCACAATTACAGTTCCCAATTTTACGATACGTACAGGAGGGCTCCTTTGATAGAGCCTATAACTCACGACAAGGAGGCAATAGAAGCACAAAATGAACATCTTATTCCAAGACGAGGACTGCAGGAAAGAGGACTCGTTGACATGAATACATGCTGGAAATGATCCAAACATGAGGTAGCTGGAACTCATCTCCTTGGTAATGCCTAAACATTGCTGATTTTATGCTGCAGAAAGATGTGAAAATTGTATGTGGAATCATCTCCCGGCACACAAAGAAACAGCGTGGTATGCTGGCATCTCTTTGGGTTTTATTTATTGAAGCATGAAATTGAGAGCATTTCGTCAACCAGCAGATGTGGCCATCCACTTTGGAGCAGATTGTCTGCTAGGACTTCGGGAGAGGCTAAGTGTGGACATTACTACTGTTGCAGTGGTCAGGTCCCATGGAGCTGGCTCTGACCCACAGTGACCCGACCCTGTGCCCAGCAGAAGGAAGCACTGCACAGTCCTGGGCCATCCTCACAATTGTCCCCATGCCTGAGCCCTTTGATGCAGCAACTGTGTCAATTCACCTTGTCCAGGGCCTTCCTCTTTCCCACCACGCTTCCACTATACCAAGTATGATGTCCTTCCCAGGGACTGGTCTCTCCTTACAATGAGTCCAAATTATGTAAGATGAAGTCTTGCCATCCTTGCCTTCAAGGAGCCCTCAGGCCTGCATGTTGTTGTTAGGTACCATCGCAATCAGTTCTGATTCAGAGCAACTTTATATACATCAAAAGCTTGCAGCCCATGTGCAAACCCATCTTAGGGAAGGGGCACCTCTTTCCCACGGCCTCTGTACTTTACCACGCCTGCTGTCCTTTTCTGGTTGGCGACTGTTCTCTCTTGATAACATGCCCACAGTACATGATACCAAGTCTTGCCCTCCTTGCGTCTAAGGAGCAATCTCACTGCACTTCTTCTAAGATTTGTTTGTTCTTTTGGTCGTCGTGACATCTTCAATATTCTTCCTCAAATGCATTGATTCTTCTTCAGTCTTATTAAATGTGCAACTCTCACCTAGGTCGGAGGCGATCGAAAACATCAAGGCTTGGGTCAGGCACACCTCAGTCCTCAAAGTGGCACCATTGCTTTTCAGCTCATTAAAGAGGTCTTATGCAGTAACACTGATCCAGTGCAACCTGTCACTTGATTTCTTGATTACTGCTCCCCAGAGCATTGATCGTGAATCCAAGCAAGACAAAATCCTTGACAACTTCCATCTTCCCACCGTTAATCATGAAGGTACTTATTGGTCTAGGAATGAGGATTTGAGTCATTCTTATATTGAGCTGTCATCCTTACTGAAGGTTTTGATCCTTTGTCTTTCTTCATCAGGAAGTGCTTCAACTCCGCCTCACTATCAGAAAACAAGATTGTGTCATCTGCAAATCTCAGGCTGCTAGTAAGCCTTTCTCTAATCTTGATTTCATGTTCTATGTTAGTCCAGTGTCTCTGATTATTGACTCAGAATACAGATTGAAAAAGTATGATGAGAGGATACAACCTTAACACACCCATTTCTTCATTTTAAACCCTGCAGAATGTCCTTCTTCTGTTCCAGCAACTGCTATTTGGTCCAGATACAGATTTTGCAGGAGCATAGTGAAGTGTTCTGGAATTACCATTCTTCTCAAGGCTTTCCATAGTTTGTCGTGGTCCAAACAGTCCAGTGCCATTACGGGGTCAGTAAATCACAAATAAACAGCTTCGTGGGATTCTCTGCTTTCCTCTAAGATCTGTCTGACATCAGCAATGACATCCCTTGCTCAATATCGGCTTCTGAATCTGGCAGCTCTCTGTACTGCTACAACCGTAGTTGGGTGATCTTCAACAGATTTTACTTTCATGTGCTATTAAGGATATTGTTCTTTAATTTGAGCATTCTGCTGGGTCACCTTTCTTTGGAATGGGTGTAAATATGGGTCTTTTCCAGTAAATTGTCCAAGTACATGTCTTTCAAATGTCTTTGCATTAATGAGTGACTATGTCCAGGGCTTCATCAGCTTGTTCCTCTAATAGCTATACTGACTGGATGTCTTTGTATTTAAATAGATATTACCCTGTCACAGATATTACCCTGCACTACAATACAGTGAAGATTGGGTTTTTTCCTCTTGGTGCCATTGACTTTATCCTACTACTTGAAATAGATGATGCCAGCTAGCTCTATAATTTTTCCATCTTACTTTGAAGCTTCTGCCACAGTTCATTTTACTCATATAATCTTTCAATATTGCACCTCCAGACTTACATTTTTTTCTGGATTTCTCTCAGTTTAAGTTACACTGAACCTGTTCTTTTGGGGGTTTTTTTCTGCTCAAGGTATTTGCACATTTTGTTCTATTTTACTTTGTCTTCTTGAGCTGCACTTTGAAAATTTCTGTTCCGTTCTTTAACTTTATCATTTTCCCATGCATCCTAGATCAAACTTCAGAGATTTCTCTGACATCTGCTTTGATCTTTTCTTTTTTTCCTGTCTTTTTAATGACCTACTGCTTTATCTGTGTATGTTGTTCCAGATATTCATCCCATAGCTCGTCAGGTCTTATCTCATGCAAGTTAACTGTATCAAGTCTTTCCTTGAGCTGTTCTTCAAAGTCAAATGAGATATAGTTGAGGTCATATTTTGGCTCCCAAGGACTTGTTTTAATTTTCTTCAGCTTCAATCTGAATTTATATTGACATAATTGATGGTCTGTTTCACAGTCAACCCTGGCTTGATTTTAGCTGCTGATACTGAGCTTCTCCATAATCTTTCCCCAGATCTCAAAATAATCTATTTGATTTGGGGGTATTTCATCTGGAGAAGTCCATATGTATAGTTGCCTGCCGTGTTGTTGAAAAAGGTATTTGCAATAAAAAAGTCATTGTCCTTGCAAAATTCTATCATGTTATCTTCAGCATCATTTCTCCCAGCAAGTCTACATTTACCAACTACTGTTCCTTCCACGTTCCCAGCTTTTGCATTTCAATGCCAATAATCATCAATGTATCCTGAATGCCTGGTTGATCAATCTTTAGACCAAAAATATTGGTAAAATATTTCCATATCTTCACCACCAGCTTTAGTGGTTGGCACTACAATAAATAGGACTAATAGTCATACTGACTGGATTTCCTTCTATTTAAATAGATATTACCCTGTCACAGGTAGCATTGCGCTACAATATAGATCTGGAAATGTTCTTTTTGATAATGAATGTGACACAATTCCTTTCAATTTGCAATTCTTGGCAGAGTAAACCATATCATTTCCTGATTCAAAATGGCCAATTACAATTCATTTTAGTTCATTAATGCCTAGACTATAGATCTTTATGCATTTCACTTCATTTTTGATGGTTTTCTATTTTTTCTAGATTCATGCTTTGAACATTCCCAGTTTCCTCCTGGGTGAGATTATTTGTTTGATAAGTCAACGTATAATTTGATTAACAGGTGGCCTTGAGCAACTCTCAGTGCCATCTTCTGAGAGCACCTAAGTCAATAGTCTTAGGGGTTCCTCCTGTCGTCATCAGTCCAGGAGCTCTGGCCGCTTTAAGAGATGTTAATTATGCTCTTTGTTTTCTCCCATCCTGTCTGGGCCTTTTTACTCTGTTCCTGGTCAGAACATACAGCCATGGTAGCAGGGCACCGTCTGGTAGATCTGGCGTCAGGTGAGAAGACACCATTGTCTCTGTGTGCCATTTGTCTTAATGATGAGTCTCTTTGAGTATCTGCTTTTCTTCAATCTCTTTTACTCCAGAGGAGGAGCTACTGAGGGTCATGTTTTAGATAGTTGCAGGAGCTGACAGTATGCTGCTCTTTCATGCATAGGATAACTGTGTTAGTCTGGGTAGACAAGAGAAACAAATTCATAAGCACGCAGATGTGAATAAGAAAGAGGCAATATACAAGAGAAGTCAAATATTGAAGAAACATCCCAATCCAATTCAGTCCAAGGCCACAAGTCTGATATTAGCCCATATGTCTGATACCAATTAATGAAGTCCTCTTCTGACTCTTAAGATACCTGCAATGAAGCCAAATTCAGGAAGACCACAAGTCAGTGGGTAGAAAGTCTTTGGATCCAGTGGCAGTGTATGCATCTCAGCACTGGCAGGGGTCTTTCTGGGACTTCCCACCTTCAGAGGCCTGGTTGCATCCTTGTGACTTGTCCAGTTCAGGGCACTAGGGCAGTTTCATGTGTCTTGTCCGCTGCAATATCTCCCAGGGAGTAAAGTAGAGAGAGAGAGAGTCTCTCCTACCTCCGTGGAGGAAATGCCACTGGATTTCCCAGAATTTTCAAGAGAAGCTCCTGCCCACACAGAGGCTAGACTCCACCCCTGCACTCTTAAACCTCAAATTGACAGATGATTATACAATTACCATAGTTGCTATGGGTTGGAACCAACTCAATAGTACAAAACAAGAAAGCAACATTTAAGACTCATCAAATCAGAGTGTCCTTCGGAACTGTTATGCCAACAGACCAAGCTCTTCTCTGTGACTATGGACCCAAGCTTTTTGGCCCAGCAAAACAATCCTGTGAGTCATTTGGATATGTCTAGAAAGTCTCCATAATTTCTCTCCTACATGTTTTTCATATCTATGTATATATACAAGTACATGCAGTACAAACCAATGTATATATCCATATGCCTGTAGATTCATCTGTCCTTACTGATTTCCTGCTCCTAGAATGAAACATTACTATTGTCTCCATTCTCTGACTTTAAGCTGGTCCCCCTTCACTGAGGATGGGAAGAGTATGCACACATGGTACCCACTGTGTGCACCTGGTTGACCAGAAGATTGTTCCCTTTCTGCCAGAGGATTGTGGTCTAAATATAACGACCTTTACCAAATGACCTTCGGCATATTTGTTCATTGTTGGCGCTCCGTCTTTTTGTCAACTATTTCATCTCATCCCCATTCTGAGTTTTCCATTCTTGAACATCCATCAGTAGGTCCTTGTACCAGGCACATTGCATGCAATAGTAAACAGTTACAGGGATAAAGGAAGCACAGCAATGTGAAAAGACACTGAAGTAGCTACTGAGTACTCCAGCTGGTGGTCTAGACCTGGGATCAGCAAACTCTGGGGACCGAAGAGCCCATCCTGTCCCTCCTAGCAACTTTAAAATGACTCAAGAGCCTTAAAAATGTTTTTCCAAACAAATGAAATCACCATGATCTGAAATAATAACCTTCGAATGTTTTCGGTGTTACTTCAGAGTTGCACATTCACACTGAAAGAGCTGTATATGACTCGTGAACTGCAGTTTGCTGACCACTGGTCTAGACAATCCTGCCAACATAGATACATAGGTAGATAGTTTGTTTCTCTAAGACTCAATTTTCTCATTTCAGAAATATATACCTATATATAGCTATACATATCTATCTCTCTCTATATATATATACAATCTATACAACCTTATAGTACAGTGGTTGCCCACTGAATTGCTAACTGCAAAGAAGCAGTTTGAAACCACCAGCTTCTCCAAAGGAGAAAATGAAGCCTCTAGTCTCATGAAGAGTTGCAATCTCAGAAATCCACAAAGGCAGTTCTACCCTGTCTGAGAGAGGTTCTGCGACTCAGCATCAATTCAATGGCAGTGAGTACATCCGCCTACATCTATAAAGCAATCTATGTAAATATGAGCAAACAATACAAACTCACTGTCATCGAGTCAATGCTTTTGCCTATCAAGCTTATAGGACAGGGTAGAACTGTCCCATGAGATTCTGAGACTCTGACTGTTTATGGTAATAGAAAACCCTATGTTTCTCACAGGGAGAAACAGGTGATTTCAAGCTGCGGGCACCTAGTCCTGGTGGCATCGTCGTTACGATCTGGGTTGCTAACTGTAATGCCAGCAGTCCAGAACTATCGGTCACTTCTCAGGAGAAAGATGGGGCTTTCTACCCACATACAGTTTGGGAGAAACGCTCCCCACTGGGAAACTCATAGAGGCAATTCTACCCTGTCTGTCAGGGTCACTATGAGTCAGAATTGCTTCAATGACAGCCACTTTAAAATGAGGCCTGTTGGCATAGTGGGCTATGCATTGGGTTGCAGGTACAATGCAAGAGAGTTCATCTATATAATCTATACCTATGCCCACATATCTGTATCTGTATAGACATCTATATATACCTCTACACCTATAGCCATATCTATGTCTATATCTACATATCAAGGCTCATTATTCCCAGCGTTGACTGGTGTGAATGAGATAAAACAGAGCACCATTAAAATGTACTACCTGTCCTGAAATTCCACAGGCCTGCTCCAAATGCCTGCAGAATGCCTGGTGCATTCTTTAGAAGTCAATGGAACATCCAGGCAGGGGCTCCATTCCAAGTGAGCAGGAGATGATTTATGATTGAGTCCAAGGGCCATGAAAAACTCAAGGGTCTGAATTGCTGTTTCCTTGAAATTATTCCATTCCGGTGAGCTCAGATGAAATGAGGTAAACGCAGGCTCTCATGGAAACCCTGGTGCAGCAAAACTGCTGAAGCTTATGAGCTCCCACCCTGCCCCTGAGAGATGTGCTGACGCCGGAAAACCAGCGTGGCTCACAAGGTGAACAGCAGCGCTGTCAACAGAAAGGAAGCCGGGAGAGTGGCTTCTGACCTCGCGATTAGGCGCCAACCCTTTCACTTTCCTATCTGCCTTTGAAAACAGACCCCCATCTGGTGTCACACCCTTGTGTCAACCTCCCCACAGTGAGAGCTGAACTGCATGCACATTGGGGTATGAGCTGAAGGCTGGAGAGTTTCCCACGGCGAAACGCTGCCAAGGGCATTGGAAGTTCTCTGGAGGAGAACAGTCCTTGTGAAAGAATCCTGACAAGTCTCCAAGCCCTGGGACTTTAATGCCAAGTGACAGCTGTCCAACACATGAGAGATCTCTTTCAACGCACACTGATGGATGTCAGTTTTCAGGTCGGGAAATGGAGGCTGAGATATATAGCTGTTGGACTTGTTAGGTATCATGGAGTCGGTTCTGATTCACAGTGATCCTATCTACAACAGAATGAAATATACCACTCAGTCCTGCGCCATCCTCACAAGGGCTATATCGGAGCCCATGGTGGCAGCCACTGTGTCAATCCATCTTGTCTAGGGTCTTGCTTTTTACCAGTGCCCCTGCGTTTTACCAAGTCCGATGTCCTTTCCTGAGGCTGGTCTCCCTTGATAACATGTCCAAAGTATGTAAGACCAAGATCTTGCCACCCTCCATTCCAAGAAACATTCTAACTGTACTTCTACCCCAGGCAGATTTGTTGGTTCTTTGAGCAGACCACAGACTTCCAGCACTCTGCCAATATCATCATTCAAATGCATGAATACATTTTACATCTTCCTTATTCGATGTCCAATTTTCCTCTGTCAGGTACATGTTAATCCTCAAAGTGACATTGTTGATTCTCAACAGCTTAAAGATGGACTATGTCTCTTGATAACCTATGGAGGAAAGAGAAAAATGTTGTCCACTTCTGCAGCTTCCTACAATCACCCACATGTTCCTGTTCATGTCCCTCAGTGGAGCTGTGAAGCCAGTTTGCCTCACAGAGGATCTCCCTTGTCCTAATTGGCTATTGATTCCACCAAGCATCATGTCCTTCTTTAGTCATTGATATGGCCAAAGCAAGGAAGAACATTTTCTTCTGATCCACAGGGTTTTCAATGTCAAGTTTGCAAAGTTAAAATGCCAAGCCTTTCTTCCTGGTATGCCTTCATCTGGAAGTTCTGCTGAAACCTCTCCACATGGGCAACTTTGCTGTTACTTGAAATACCTGAAGCGAAGCTTCGAGGATCATAGCAACATACCAGCTCTCACAGTATGACAAACTGACAGAGAGACAATGGAACAAAGGGTGAGAGGGAGTTTCAAAATATTATATCCATCAGTTATGCCTTTGCCAAATAATAAACAGGAGTGTCCAGTGCCCTCACGGAACAATGCCACTCATCTAGTGCCACTCGTCTGTAACAATAAACTTTCCACACTCAGATAGTTTCCTCAGGCTGTCTGCATTTGTATCGACACCCCTTGATAATTCTCAATTCATGCATCATAGCATGCTTATCTCATCCATGTGGTTAGCACTCACTCAGTCCTTCAGAGGACTTGGAGACAGCCTGCCCCGACATGCAGAGAATACACTAACTGCTAACCTTAAACATAATGCTTTGGAGATAACAGACAATAGAAATCTCATGAAGTTGCAGGATAAGGTGGTTCCAACAAGTGAGAAAAAAATAGAGGTCCAGAAAACCTTCCTGAGGAAGAACTGATAATCGTCTCTAGTAAGGTGCTCAAAAGACTTCTATTTAAACTTCTTCAAGAGACCAAGTAAACAGAGAAGAAAAATACCTAGTAGAATACAGGAAAATACCACAAGCACAAAATGAAAAAATACACAGGCAAATAGAAACCATACAAAAACCACTGTTAGTGTTGACAGTTCAAATCCAGCAGCAGCTCTCCAGGAACAAGGTTGGACTTGCTACTCCTACCAGGGCAGTGATGCCACAAAAAAGTTAATTAATTAATTAAAAAAAACACTGTCATACAATCCAGAAAAATAGTATTCTGACAAAATACTAGAAATGAATGACTAAGTAGAAAGAAATAGAAGTGTAATTAATCAATAAAAGAATTAATTAGCCAAATGTATTTGGAGCATGATCAAGAGAAATTCTAGAAAATGACAAAATAAAGTACAGAAAGATTCTTTGAAGGCTAAAAATCATGATCAGCAACACAGAACAATATATGTAATAAATTGTCAAAGGGAAATCTCATTAACTGTGCAAACTTTCCCCTACAGCGCAATAAAATATATGTATGTACACTTTAATATTATGTTTTCTGGGAGCTCTTCAATTGACTCGGCTCTGTCCCTACCAGGTGTTAGCTTCTAAAAGAAAGGAGACACCTCATTTTGGAAGCAAAGATTGGGTCGTTATTAGCAAGGATTGAAAATGTCATTGATGTTTTGTTTGTCCTTTCTTTTCTGCTGGATAAGATCAAATTTCACAGATCCTTGACCAAGGTGAGCAGCATTTCAGGAGACTTTCCCCCAAATTGAACACATTATTCTGAGATAATAAATAAAGAAGCCTGAGGTAGTTTCATGAGTGCACCTCTCCAGAGAGATAGGAAACAGGAAGCAGAGAGTTGACCTCAGGAAGGAGTAAAAGACTGCCTTGGAGAAACATTCACCAGCGCGGAGTGCCCTAAAAAGTTGTCGAATCCATCGGGCAGCCAACTCCCTTGGAAACCTCAGCTTTTAGGAACCTCTTTGAGGTTTGTGGCAAGCAAACTACAAAGGGGTGAGCATTGAAGGGAAATGAAATAGTGATATGTTATTAAGCGCAGGACTTTTCAACCATAAAGTGAGTATTCAGAATGCAGCTCTTGTAAAAAGGGGGTGCGAGGACTTGTGAGTTACCAGCTGCAGTTGAATTGATCCTGAGAAATGGCAGCTCCTCATTTGTTAGACGTGAACTGTTCTCTTGAAGGCTTTCCATGGAAGCTTCGGTGGCATAGTGGTTACATGTGGTTGAGCTGAGACCCGGAAGGTCAACAGTTTGAACCCAGCTGCCCATCCTTGGTAGAAGGACTGAGCTTTCTATGGCTTCAAAGACAATCTCACAAATGGACAGAAACAGTTCTACTCAGTTCTCAAGGGTCACTTGAGTCATCATGGACTTGAAAGCAGTGAGAGTGAGTAAGCATTGCCAACAGCCAACTTTTCAGAAGAATAGCCTTTGGGTCTTTCCTCTGAGGGGTTCCTGGTCAACCAGAGATCGAGCATTTCAGTAGCAGACACATGCAGTACTGTTTTTGTACCACCCAGGAAACCCCTCTTTTCAGGAGGTTTGAGTAAGTCTGGAAGCAACTTTTGAACTGCTAAGGAACTTGCCCTTGGGACATGCTAATGTGAATACATACAACTTTGCCTTCTCCTGGGTTCTTTAAGAGTGGACTTAGTTGTGATGGGCAGAGGCAGCTTTGAGGAGATGCAGGATAAGCTATCAATTCTAGCTTAAGAACCACACAAGGTTAGGCGGAAGAAGGAAAGAAAAACCAAGTGGCCTGTATGAGCCTTTTGTCAAGGCAATAGAATGGGTTAACATGAGGGTGAAGGTAAGAACAGGGACCAGGTGTCAACATCAAGTTTCTGTAGAAAGAGATAAATTACAGAAATGGTCAAAATGATGATAGCTATTGTTGAGAGAAGAGGTGTGTAATCAGAATGCAGCAAGCATGCAAACCCAATCATGGTAGGCAAACTCATGGGATTCCCAATGTCCATGGGAATCTGACTACAGTGCTCATGGTCATTTATGGAAACCCATTTTGTGCAGGAAATTCACCACTTAGGTAACTGTCCAGAATTTCACCTTGGGCATTGATTGAGAAAATTAGTCAGTTACCATTAATTAATATTACCATGTCTCTGGTTATCTCCCTTCCAGACCAAAATATCGTGATGCAAAACAACTGTCTTCTTAGGCTCATGGATTCTGTGGATCAGGACTACAATAGAACGTGGTGTGAATGGATGGTATCCACTCTGTGGTGTCCAGGCTTCCTCAGGAAATACTCTCTGCTGATGGAGGTGACATCTGGGAACTGGGGCCATTGAGAAGTTTCTTCCTTCAACATGTATGATACCTGGGCTGGAATGACCCACCCTGGCCTCAGCTGGGATTGATGACCCACAGGCAACCTCTTCACGTGTTGGGACATCTGCACAGCATGATGGCATCTCATTATTCTGTGGTGGCTCAGCAATCCAATAGTAAGTATTCCATTATACAAGATAGACCTGGCTTAGTCAAGTATGCCTGATGTTGTTGGGTATGTCAAGTTCGTTCTGACTCAGCAAACATGTATGCCATACTACCTTACCCACTGTTGTTATGTTTGAGATCCTTGGGCCAGCCATGGTGTCAATCAATCACTTGAAAGGTCTTCCTTCTTCAAGGGATGATCTCTTCAAAGTACTCAAGATAAAGTCTTGCCATCCTCACTTCCAAGAAGCAATTTAGTTGTACTTATTTCAAGATAGCTTTGTTTATTCTGCATGCCTAAAGCACTTTAATTGGAGCTCAACGCCAAAGAAGGCACAGGCTTACTCAAATGCAAGGTGAAAGAACATAGACTTCATTTCTCCACAGGAATTATATGAAAGAATTGGCAGTCTCCTTTTTAAAGTGTCCCTCTCATCATCGTCAGCATTTCTCTTCTGCTTGGGTTCTCATGCCAAGATTCCTGACATTTTGACTGCAAGTGCCATGTTGTTCTTGACATATCTAACCATGCATTCTTCCTCAGACACAATTATGGGTATTTTCCAGCAGCTGTGGTAAATTCCTCCCAGATGCTGTAGGACATGATCTGGCCTCCTGGCACAGTAGGCATATCATGGATTTAGAGGGAGCAAAACCTAGGCTAAGTTCTGCACATGCATTAACATATGACATATTAATTTCCAAGATCTGAAGGTACAATTATTCCCTTCACTTAACACATAAAGAAACTGAAACTCAAGAAGTATAAGTAAATTGGCCAACATTGTGGAATGAGGCTGAGGGATTGATCTGTAGTTTCAGCCCACAGTCTTGTCATTCTAGACACCTTTACTTATCCGAATTGCTTCTGATTCTCTGTACTTGGTCATTGTGATAGTTACATAATCTGGTGTCAATGTGGGACTTGAGAGGATTAAGAGCAATGGGGTGGAGTCTAGTCTGTCAATCAACTCATAGCCAATGAGGCCTCTGTTTGGGCATGACCTTCTCATGAGGGTTCTGGAAAATCCTATCTTTTCTTAATTGGAGGCGAGAGGTTCTTGCTCTGTGGTCCCTTCCTATGAGACACTCAACTGACAAAGCTGACTTCCTGCAAGACATCCCTGGGGAGAAGTCACATGGACCTACCCTGATGCAGCCTTGGGTGCTGGAGAAGCCACATGGAGACCCCTGCCAGTCCTGAGATTCTTCCAACACCACTAGATTCAAAGACTTTCTACCCACTGGCATCTGATCATCCTGCATTCAGCATCATTGCATGTGTTTTGTGAGTCAGAAGAGGACTTTATAGATTGGTATCAAACATATGGGCTAATATCAGAATTATGGACTTGATCTGGACTGAGTTGGGATGTTTTCTCAATATTCAATTTCTCTTGTATATACAACTTCCTTGTGCATATGTATGTTTATGAATTTGTTTCTCTAGTCTACCCAAACTAGCCCAGTCATATAACATGACTCCCTTTACTTTCTACCTTGTAAAATGGTTGACTGGACCATATAGTTAGTACCAGCCAATAAACTGTGAGCAAATACATGTCATTTACGTGCAAGGGACTCTTCTGAAAATTTCTTTTCCTTCAAGGACAGGGACTGGGATGTTGGATATTCAATCATCCTGAGTCCTACAGTGATCACCATGAGCAGAGACCTGGCCAACCCCTGGTGGGTACATAGCATGAATAAGAAAGAACCATGTGTGATTGTAAGTCACCCTGAGCCTTCCTTATTAAATTCCGGCAGGCCTAGTGGAGTCTCTCTCTCTCTCTTTTTCTCTCTCTCTCTCTCCATCCCCCCTCCCTCTCTCCCTCCCTGTTTCCCTTCCTCCTACTCTTACAAACCACAATACAGAAATTGTCGACTTGCTCAGATTAAACTGTTAAGTGATTGGACTCAAGTTACACAAACAATAGAGGTTGGTGAGAGGGCAAAACTTTCAGTGATACTCATTCACAATTGCAGAACAAGGTCTACCAGACTAATATATATCATAGCATAGCAAGAAGGCCATTGAGATAGTAAGTATAGACGGTCACACACCACCTGTTGGGTACTCTCAACACATAAATTCCAAACCAAAATCCAACAACTATCAGTTCTATATCCTTGGGATAGCAGTCACCTGATTTTTCTGGCACTGGGGAGTTTTAGCCATCAAGGGCTACAGGTAAATTTGAGGTTCACCTAGGGGGGATTTGTTCTCCTAAGGGGGTTTCCACTTGAGTTGTTCTGATGTGGCCTGTGAGGGATGTTGCACTCCTGAAAAGAACAGAGTCCAAAGTCCAAGAAGTCCTGGGTCACCAGAAACTAGATAAAAACTTTCCGATTATGAACATAGTACCAGGTATATTCTCCCTTTGGGTTCTATATAAGTACTGTCGAGTGTTGTGTTTTGTTCTTTTTTTCCCCAATGGGAGGTTGTTCCTCTCCATTTTCCCACCAACAGAAAGGTAATCACTTTTACCATGACGTACCGGGAGAGTCCCCTCGATTTTTAGTTTTCTGGGCAGTAAAATGTAGTCATAGTCAGAAAGCAAGTGCTTCCTACACAACTCCTTTCCTCTGATCCTGCCTTTCCACTTCCTCCTGGTAATCACTTTCATGCTTTGAGTGTGGGGTCTACCAGGGTCCTAAAGAAGTCCTGGGTAAAAGGTCAGTAGGTGAATGGTAGAGAACAGGACCCCCACTTCCCACCCCTCTTCTTGGCTACTCCTCCTGGTTCTGATCACAAGAACAACTTTATGGAACTGAAGTCCCAAATAAAGTCCAACTGGAGTTTTGTTTTTCTACCAAAATGCTTACCAGGTAGAAGAATATTGTCTTAAAAAGTTGAGGTTCTTTTTCCCCTTGATAAGACATCCTGAATACTTCCCTCGGTGAGGACTGAGGAATGCCTCCCCCACAAACGGATGCCAATCTATGATTGCCCAATTATTCACAGCTCTCCGCCTTAGATGGCCCAGATGTTCGCAATTTCTTGTAATAAGTTCTTTCATCTGAAAAGTCATTCTACTCAGAAATGCAAACTCCTCGTCAGATTGCCAGAATTTGGGGGGAGGATGAGCCATTCTAATTGGCCTTCAATTTTCTTAATGTTTTACAATTGAAAGCCCAACTTTTAATTTCATTTCTGCCAACCGGTGGACAAGAGTAGGTCATTCCACTATTTTATTGCCTATTAATTTATTAATTATTCTCATCATTACCCACTTGAACTCTGCCTACCCTATAGCCACCATCAGACTGACAGTAGGGAAATAACTTGTACTAGTTTACCCCATCATTTTTCTGCTTTTTAAGAAATATTTCCTCTGGCAAACTACTTAAGTTTGATTTCATAGCTATTTATCAACTACTTCTTCCATCTTATCAGAGGTGGATTATATACAGCAAGCTAGGTAAGGTAAGCATGGCCTTACTTGTGCTTGCTTACTAATCTGGAGCAACTAGTTTTGCATGGGAATCTGGTTGAAAAAAGGTGAAACTGTTTATTGAGACCAGTCATTAAGCTCAAGCAAGCCTGTACTTACATTGCTTATTAGGTAATCAGACACTGCCTGGGAGTCTTGAAAAAGCTGTGAACACCTTCATTAACATATGCAGTGATTACTCAATTGATTAACATTCTCAGTTGCTAATGTAAGCACACGCCACTATTTCTTTAGCTCCTTCCATGCTTCTGTAGGGAGGCCTGTGGTTCAGCATCCTCTGTATCTGCCTGTTAAACACAGGTGGGCAGTTAAAACTCACCAGTTATTCCTTGAGAGAAAGATGAAGCAGTCTGTTCCCAGAAAGAATTGCAGTCTCAGATCTGAAAGAGCAGTTCTACCCTGTCTTCTCTATTCGCTGTGAATCAGAACAGACTCTATGGCAGCAGGTGTCAGTGCTCCCACAAGGTACCAATATGGGTGAGGTAGGTTCCTGGCCTGTGGGTGACTCACAATCACTTTTGTAGTTTGGGGCATACTGGTGATGAAATGATAATAAATCAATAACAACAGATAACAGAATTCCATCAGGTAAAACTCATTAGTTAACTAACTCAACAAGCATTGAGTAAGCCTTTATCATGGCGAAGTGCTAGAAGATAATTCCTCACCACCACCACCGTCCCCCATGATCTTGGTATTTCAAATTCCCCTTGCATTACTAAAGGCTTTTTTTTATATATATTCTAGATAGATTTGTAGATAATCCCATGACCTGAGGATAAGTCCCCATCCTCCCCAAATCTTGATGTTTCAAATTTCCCTTGGGTTACTAAAACCTTTTAAAAGAATTCTAGATGGATGTTTTTTTTGGGGGGGGGTTGCACATCACTGCCTCTGGTGGTCGTGGGCGCTACCCAGTGCTGCTCCTGAGAACCACCGCTGGATTTGAGCCACCGAGCCCACGGGCCGCAGTCCCGCACTCAACCACTTACGCCACCGGGGCTCAGCCCTCTAGATGGATTTGTAGATAGTTCCTTGACCCAAATTATAGAGATTTCCCTCTGCAGAGTTGAAGAAACTGAATTGTGTGATGTGCCTGCTTTGACATATGTTCCTGATCGCGGTGGTGACAGGCAATGGACCGTGGATCACAATGGTTGCAGCACCTCCTTTCAAACCAAGAACCAAACAGTCTGGGTTCAATTCTTGAATGGTTATCTGCTTGCTGTGTGACATTGCTAAATTAGGCTTTGATCCATAGTCAATACTCATGGAAGCAACAAACAAGAAATCAAACATGCTGCATTGGGCAAACATGTGCCTGACCCAAGCCAGAGAATTTTGAATGACCTTATAGGTATGTGGAATCTTAACAAGGAATAAAGAAAACAACAATAAAAGAATGGTGCGTTATAATAATGGTGATAGAGGATAATATTAAAAGTACCTTAGACTTTTGTTTCATGTGCTTTAAACATGTTATAAGGAGAGGCCAGATCCTAAAATAGAGGGTCAGTGTGGTGGTCATGTACTTGATGTCAATTTCATGATTGGGAGGGTAGGGGTGGAGCCTGTCAATCTAGTGATAGCCAATGAGGTCTCTGTGTGGGCATGACTTTCTCCTGAGAATCCTGGAAGTCTCACAGTATTGCCCAATTGGAGGTTGACTAAGTTCCTGAGAGATGCTTGACTGACAAGATAAGATAGCAACATAGACCCTGAATCCTAGAAACTAGAGGAGCCAGAGGAGAAGCCACATAGACTTACCCTGATGGACCCAGACCTCTCAAGCTGGAAAAGCCACAGAAAGACCCCTGCCAGTGCTGAGATGCTCCTACCACCAAAGGATACTGTGGATGGACCTTGAACCCTGGGAACAAGAAGCCATGGGAAGACCCCTGCCAGCACCGAGGTGCTTCTACTGCTTCTCTTCTACTGTTTATGAATTTGTTTTTCTAGTCTACCCGGACTCACACAGTCAGTGAAAAAGAGAAAGATTCTTAACAAGATAGGTTGGCCCAGGAGCTGTAACAATGAGCTCGAACATGACACTTGTGAGGATGCTACATGATGGGACTGTGTTCCCTTCTCATGTATGTAGGATCAACTGAGTTGGAGTCAACTGGACAGCAGATAACACAAACGTGTTCTCTAAGCTAGAATGCATGGAGCACTGGCTGTTCACTTTGATTCTCCCCAGACCCTGCCCTCTGCTCAGGCTGCACTCTTCAGAGACAGTCGAACTCAACTCAGCTCTCTGCAGTCGAATTGCTTCCAATTCATAGCAACACTAGGAATCAAGTAGAACTGTCTCACTTGGGTTTCTGAGACTTTCTATATTTGAGGGAGGACAGCCTCCTCTTTCTCTCACTTCGTGACGCTGCGTGCAAACTGATGACCTTATGCTTAACAGCTTGGTGTGTCACCCTTCTCCTCACTGACTTGAGGCATCCATTTACTCCTTTTGTATATTTCGCTGGAAATCACATCATCTCCACTCGGCGGGAAATGATTCTATCAGGTCAGACACAGAGCTGCCAGAAATAATCAGCAATTACTGATCCTTGGGAAATGTCAGGTATGTCTGCATGGGCCATTCTCCCAAGACAGTCTTTTTTTTTTTCTTTCCTCTTTTGGTAATTCTGTAGATGAAAGAGGATTGTGAAGGTTTTGCGAGACTTTCTCTTTTTTCTTCCCCTTCTTCTGGTGGAGAGGAGCCCTCGACAGACCTTTGTCGAAGAATGCATTTCCAAGGCTACCCATTTGGATCTCAAAAGCTCAGATTCAAAGGAAGTTTCAGTTTGTGACAGGCATAGCTACCTCAAATAAATGCCTGAATAGCTCTCCGCTAAGGTATACACTGCGCAGATGGAGGACTTTATGGATGGCGCTGTGAATTCTCCAGGCCTTTGTCTGAGGACAATAGTCGGATGGGCAAATGTTCAGCTTCTCAGTGATGGGCCATCTGGAGAATCAAGCAAGGCATCAAGTGAAATATAATTGAATCAGCAATGCTAGTAGTACCATTCGTTCTGAAAGCAACCACTGCTGGGCAGCCTCCCCGGCATCTCCTGGCAGGACCCTTGGAAATGTGACTTAGACCTGATTGGAAAGGCTTCCAGCTATCTTTCTGGTTAAGGAGGTTGTGTTTCCTGTAATTAAAAGGGGTGGATTTATAACCATGAAATGGTTCCCCAGTGCCTTTCAGCAAATGAGTATCCACTCAAGACACTAGACACTAGACATGTCACCAGTAGGAAATGCACCTTATTGGTTTGGGGATGTGAATAAATGTAAGCTCTGTTAGCAAGATGATCAGGAAAATGGTCATCCGGCACCCATCATTGTCATCAGTCAATTTAAACAACTGAACATCAGGGTTTGATATTATATATGCTCAATGTTGGCTTCTGTTTCACTCAATGAGGAAAATAATAATAATTATGTCTGCAATATTTTGCTCATACCTGTGTTTCTCCTTCTATCCCCAATCTCAACCAAAGACACCAAGGAGGACCTACCCATCATCTTCATCTTCCTCTCCTTCCCTCTTCCCTTTTTCAGTCACAAATCCTGATCATTGAGTCTCCCACACAGCTCACAACCTCACTCCCCCCTTTCTTTTGCAAAGATAATTGTTCCTATTCAACAAGCAACAACCATCATGAGCATCAAGGAGGGGGAGTAGCGCCTGGAACAAATGCATTCCATTTCTGTGAGTGGAGAGGAGTACCCAGTGGGAAGAAGCAAACAAGTTGCTTTCCATGGCATGGTAGCTTTTAGAACTGACTTGGGAGGGAAGAGTGACATTTTCCAGAAGTGGGCTAGCAGTTGATGCCACTGAATGTCATAGATGTAGATGAAGTGAATCCAATCTGGACCACAGTGTTTATCAGACTGGTTTATCAAATAGGTGTGTGCCTGAATGACATCGATACTCAAAATGCATCAGAAGCAGGAAACATGGCTTCTGAGATTTCTGTTGAGCTTCAATTACCACCAAAGATGATAAGCAGGACCAGGCAGGCCTATTAGAGAGCAAGGAAAGGATTCATCCATGTACACCAGTCAGGTGTATACCCTTTAAGATAAGTCATGTACATTTGCTCTCAGTGCCCTCCAGTGAAATCTAACTCATACCAGTCCTATAAGACAGGACAAAACTGCTCCTGTGGGTCCCCACTCTTGATGGGAGTGGAAAGTCTCATCTTTCTCCCACAGAGAGGGGTTTGTTTCAAACTTTAGGCCTTGCCAAGGCCTTCAAAGAGTCTGTGGTGGGGAATGGAATGACAGGATCATAGAACACTTCCATGAACCTTTTGAAGCAATATCTTATATTTATATTTTTTGTTTTTACTGTTATGATTGGTTGGTGCCAGCGAGTCTGTTGCCATGAACAATGAAAGAGTGGAACACTGCCTCCTTTTGCACTGTTCTCACAACTGTTCTTCTGTTTGAGCCCATGTGTGGGACATAAAGAGACCTTTCCCCAGGTTGTCTCCCCCAAATGTACCCCAAACTTAAGACACCATTTGCTACACATGGTAAACATTTGGAGGTCAATGAAAGCAGGTCAGAGAGTATTCTCCCTAAGGATTTCCAGTCATCTAGAGCCATCAGACTGTATAGTGTGTTCCACCCCAAGCAGGACCCACTCCCCACTGATAAGGATCGTAGATTGTCTCCCTGAAGGAGAGCCCAGAGAGGTCAAACCCACTCAAGGATGACCAAGGTTAGGCTGTGGTATTGAGTCTACGGTCCGCCCATCTTGTCACACGTGTACCCCTCATCCCTCCCCTTCCTATTGGTGCACATCCATAGCTCATGCCCTTCCTGTGAAAAGTATGCCTATTGGGCAGCCTCTTTCTGGTGACGTGTATGGTTACCTGTAACCAGCCCCTACATATATATAGGCTTTTGTTAGAAAAAAAGAGGAGATGCTCTCTTCTTCCTTCTCATTCTCTCTACCAGGACCTGGCTGCTGAGATCATGCCATCCCAGAGATGAGCAAGCTACCATAAAATGCGTCTGATTCTGTTACTTTACTTCTCTCCTCTCTTCCATGACTTTCCCATAATCTTTATATATTATAACCATACATTGCGGCTACCAAACCTGTGATAGTGTTAGAGGCTGGTTTCCCCTTACACCCGTGGTTGCAGGCGATGTGTCGGTCCGTCTTGTAAAGACATCCTTTCCTCTTTTTCACTGCCCCTCTATTCTAACAAGCACGACATCTTTCCTGGCATGTCCAAAGTCAGTGGGATCAAGCCTGGTCATCCTTGCCTGTAAGGAACATTCCGTTTGGACTTCCAAGTTGGATGGCTTTGTTCTCTTGGCAGCCAATCAAGTCAATTCCAATGTTTTGTGACCCCATGGAACCATACAACACAGCCTCTGAAGGGGTTCTAGGCTGCAATCTTTGGGAGGGAATATCACCAGACATATTTTCCCAGTGAGGTGCTGGTGGACTCAAACCGCCACATTTTTGGTTAGCAAAGGAGTACTTCATTATTGAGCTACCACAGGGGAATAAAACCCACTATCATTGAGTTCATTCTGACTCAAATCTATAGCACAGAGAAGAGTGGCCACAAAGGTTTTGTAGGGCTGAAATCCTTAGAGAAACAGACTAGCACAACTTTCTCCAGTGGAAGGGTCCCTGGGTTAGGATCACCACGCTGTCTGTTAGCCACAGCGCGCTTCAGACATGGTGCCACCTGGGCTCTTTACCTGACATGCAGCTCCTTGTTATTCAGTTCACTGACTACTGCTTCCCAAGGGACAAGCATTCCACAAATGTTGATCTTTCTGCCATCTTCCCCAAAGTGACCCAAGCAAGCCACTGGGCTTTTGGTTTATTGATTAGGTGTTACTGAGATTGTATTTCAATTTCTCATCTCGCTGGC
Organism: Nesogale talazaci; assembly: GCA_004026705.1. Lineage (NCBI taxonomy): Eukaryota > Metazoa > Chordata > Mammalia > Afrosoricida > Tenrecidae > Nesogale > Nesogale talazaci. Next base: position 39,087 of record PVJH01001048.1, read on the forward strand.
ATTCTCAGAAATGCCTCCCCCTAACACCCAGGGCTGATCACTGTAATCAAGTTATCCTCCTCATCATAATTGCGATGCTGATAATAACAATATTCTTGCATCGCATTTCATAGCTTATAAAATGCATCCAGCCTGCTGCTGCATATCTCAGCTTGAACATAAAAGGGCATTTTCCTGCATTCACAGAGCTGAGTCTTGAGAGTGAAGTCATATCAACAGAGCAAACGATCATTTATGAAGGAGCCTTTTATAATGTTCATGGCAGACTCTCTCATCTCCCTGTGAATTCTGTTCCCACTTTGGTACACACCAGCCTTCCATAGAACTGCTTCTGTGTCTCTGCTGAGTTGTCAGAACCATATAGTCCACACGTAAGATAGGATGTAAGTGGGTGGGAATGAGTGTCTTCCCAAGAGCTTCTCATTCCACACCCAATGGCGGGCAGAGGTCCTCAGACTTTTTAAACAGAAGCCCAATTCACTGTTGGAAGGCCTGACTATAGCTTTTTTTTTTTTTTAATAAAAAGCTATGAACAAATTCACTGTGGGTCCGAGATGAGTAGGCTGCTAAGCAGGACAGGCAGCCGAGCAAAAACACCCGGTGGGCCAGATAAATGTCCTCAGCGGGCCGCATGTGGCCCATGGGGCAAAATTTGAGAACCCCTGGCTTATGGTGTGGGTATATAATTACCCCAGCTCCTTTACTCATTGGCCAGATGACATATGAAGGGTGAACACTGCTCTTCAAGATGAAGTTTCCACCAATCTCTTCAATAGCTGTTTTCGTTTTGTTTTGAGCTGCCTTCCCTTCTCAGTATGACTTGTCTGCTTTACCTCTGCAGCTCCCAAAAAACCATGTATGCCCAGCCTCCTCTTGGGAACTGCTTCTGTGGTGTGACCAATGGAGACAATAGGTAAAATTACCAAAGGCAGTCTCAGTTTCAATTCTCTATAAGACAAAAGGCATGCTCTACTGGTACATAGTCAGGCTGTTCTTACTGATTTGTTGTTGTTGTTAGATGTGCTTACTGACTTGAATTTGCAGTTGTTAGATGCCATTAAAACAGCTCTCAGTCATAAGGACCCTAGATACAAGGAATGAAGCATTACTTGGTCCTGTACCATCTTCACAATTGTTCTCATGTTTGAGTCCATTGTTGCAGCCCCTGTGGCAATCCATCTCATTGAATGCCTTCCTTCTCTTTGACTGACTGTCCGCTTTACTGAGTATGCTGTCTTTCTCCGGGGACTGGCCTACCTTGATAACATGTCCAAAGAGTATGTGACAAAGTCCTACCACCCTCACTCCTAGGGAGCATTCTGGCTGGACTACCTTCAATGGACTGTGTTTTTTGACGAGGAGTTGGAAGACTCTTGTGGAGTAAAACATTCATTTGTCTCTGGAATGTGCTAAAAGGCAAAGGTGTCACTTTGAAGACCAAAGAGTGGCTGATTATAGCCGTGGTATTTTCAATCACCTCACGTGCATGTGAAAGCTTGACAGTGAATATGTTCTGGCTTTCAAAGATGGGCCTTTTGATATTCTTTGGCAACACCATAACTGAAAACACCCCTTTTTCTGTTTTCCATATTCACTGTGAATATTACTGAGCTTCACTCACAACCATGAGAGGAAAATTTTAGGTCTGTGGTGTCTGATTAGCAAGGACAATACATCTCTAAGAGATCAACATCATTTCTTTCATCTGTGTCTATCCCATACTGTGTGGTTTAGTGGCAATGCACCTGCTACATTGAGTTCTGTTTTGGTCTAAAGGAATACAGTTGGATAGTCTTAGATGAAAGATCCCTCCTGGGAGGTGGGACACACACTCTCTCTGCTTTATCTTCCTGCTGATAAGACACATGGTGCTATGCTGATGGCAGCAGGGCCATGGAGTTGGAGGAGCCATATGGAGACCCACACCAGCATGGAGATGTTTCCACCCAAACTGGATCCATAGCACTTTCCACCCACTGGCCTGTGATCTTCCTGCATTTGACATTATTGCACTGCTGCATAAGTCTGAAGAAGAATTTATAGACTGGTATTGGACATGTGGGCTAATGTCAGACTTATGGACTTGATCTACACTGGGCTGGGATATTTTCTTAATATACCTTTACTCCTTGATAGAAAGTTCTCTATTACACAGATAAGAGAATCTGTTAATTTGTTTCTCTAGTCTACCCAGACCAACACATCAACCCTACAGTCCTCTTTGTGCTTTAGCAGCTCTGTGCTAAAACATCATCCTTGGGGCTTGATGTGTGTTGATATGGGGTCTAGGTACTCATTCTCTCTTTTTCTTTCCTGGTTTGCTTCCATGTGGGTGTGGAAGATCTACTTTGTCCCCAACCTGTACGTTTAGTGTTGTCCTTCTCCCCTTTGTAGAATTCCTTTTCTTCCCAAAGTGTCCCAAGTCCAGATCTTAGTCTCTTGTTTGCATAGTTAGTACCAGACTCATTGCTTCAGACACCTTCTATGTGTTATCAACTCCCACATTTAAAACTCTCGCCCAAATCCTTCTTCTGAGCTCCACACTTTCATGTACAACTCTTCCTCAGCATGACATAGTCCTATACCAAGGTAAGTTAAAAAGTACTGCTGCTAGGGTTCCGCAGTACACAGGTACAGACTTATTCCAAGTAAATCATGTTGACACATGGCTTGTGGTCAGTCGATAACTGCCAACAAGTTCCCTTTAGTAATAACGTGTCTTATTAAAATACCTTTTAAAAAATCCAATCCAAACAGTGATTTAACAAGGAGTTCTGTTGGGTCATTGCAACTCAAGGTAGAGAGGTCAGCTCTGAAGGGTGTGTAACTGTACCTTTTGCGGTCCCAAAGGGCCAATCTTGACAGATTGTTGTCAAAGGATACAGGAAGATCATAGAGGCTTGTTATGTAGACATTTTAAGAAACATGAAAATGGCATTAGTGATATGGTAATAAGGGCCAGGACAATTGCACTGACATGTCTTTTTTTTTTTAAATCAAGACCATGTACCTGCTCATTCTTCAAGGATAAGGAAACGAAGAAAATAAATCCATTGCCATCAAGGCCATTCTAATGCATAGTGACCCAAAAGAATGGAATAAAACTGTGCCTGTGGGTTTCCTGAGCCTAAATCATTAGGGGAGCAGAATGCCTCATTTTTACCTCACTGATTGACTGGTAGCTTTCAATTACAGCCCTTTTGATCCCCTACACTATCAGGCTTCCTTAACAAAAACAGCCCTATCAATGTTTCATTGGGAAACCTTACCCTACAGCCCTGGTCTTGCCCTTTCAGATTTATTTCTGTTCCCCCAAACTCAAAGAACAATAAAAAAGAAATATGTTTGAGTACCACCCTCCCACCCCACCCCAAGATATCAAATCTCTGTTTTGATGTGGTCTAAATTAAAGGCTACCGAATCCTTCAGGGAAGGGTTGGAAATGGAAGCATTGCCTCCAGGTTTATGCACACATAGGCAGATTATAGGTTGAAAAATAAAAAAACTATTTCTTTTGATATTTTTTAGTAAAAAAAATTTCCATGATTTTGTAGGAATACTTTTTGACCTATCCTTCCATTGCTTTGAGCTATTATTCCTCCCACTTCAACTGCTTTGTGCTTTTCCCTTTCCTTCATTTCAGTTGACAGCAGATACATAAGCCCAAAGACAATGGCACCATCGTCTCTCTCAACTCTTTAATCATCTCTCTTAAATGGCCCTACCCAGGATCAGACTTACTTTTAACTGCTTGATTCCAATCATTTTCACTGTCTTGTAATCACTCTTCCTGCTTTTTTTTCTTCTTTATTCAGTGAATTTTCTACCCAGAGCTGAAGGATCCTTTCAAAACCTAGGTCACATCATACTCATTCTGTAATCAGATCCAGTCCTCCAATGACTCCCAGTCTTCCTTAGAAGAGAAGCCAGCGTCTTCCCAACATTCCACCTAATAGGAACTGCCACCAGTGTCCTGATCTCTTTTTATATAGGCCTGATGTGCAGGAGCCCTGGTGGGACAGTGGTTCTGCATGGTGCTGCTAACCTCTAAGAATCAGGAGTTTGAAACCACCAGCCTCTCCTCCATTGGAAGATGGGGCTTTCTACTCCCATAAAGAGTCACTACCTTGGAATTCACGATGGAAATTCTACCCTGTCCTGCAGGGTCTCTGTGGGTCAGCATCAACTCAGGGAAAGTGAAGGTGGATGGGTCGGTGCTATGAATGAGGTGTTGAACTGTATATAGGGTCTCCATGGGCCTCTATGAACCCATCTCATGGCAGTGGATTTTCAGTAGATGTGTCATCTCCTACCCTAGTTTCCCAATGTTTCTTTACTAGAAATAGGCTGGTAAAGACAGGATATATTTTCTCACATTTCACTGGGCACTCAATTCCTCAATCACTCACGCTAAACTTTTGCCTTATCATAACCTTGTAGCACAGGGTAGACCTTCCCCTGTGGTATCCCACACGGTGACTAGGAGAGTAGAAAACCTTGCGTGGAGATTCTGGTGGTTTCCAATGACTGACCTTGAGGCTGACACTTCATACCTCACTCGCCTGCCAGCACCCTCCTTGACTAATTTAGTTTCCTGAAGTCCCAGGGTTTAGAGATCAACCCACCTTCACTGTCTCATTGTCTCCAAAGACCTACACGTTTCCCCCCTTTCTATGCTGGCTTCTCTGTCTAATGGGTTACTCTCTGGGCCGCTCATCTCCAGGTCAGCTGGTTTGAAACCACCAGGAGCTTCTACAGGAGGACGATGAGGCCGTCTATTCCTGTAAAGAGTTACAATCTCAGAGAGCCACCAGGGCAGCTCTACCCTGCCCTACTGGGTCCTGTATGAGTCAGAATCAACTCCACGGCAGTGAGCTTGGTTTTGGGAACTCAGAAGTGACTGCATCTAGGGCACATCCTGTGCTGATAAGATCTCATGAGCATAGAAACTATTAAAGTAACAGTGGTATAACGTAACATCAACATTATGTTACTACTTGCAAGCATATTTTCAAGTGATATTAGAGCTCTGGGTGGAGAGGCCACATACTTTGGGAGAACACAGTACAATCTACAACATCTTCCATTTTCGCCAGCTCACCCCAACAGACCTTATTTCAGTTTCTTGAACATATTTGACAAATTCCTACCATAGGGTCATTGAGTCTGCTCTTTACTCTCCCAGGACTGTCTTTCCCTTGAGTCCTGTTTGATTTCATGCCTGCATCCCCTGAAAAACATCAAGCCTTTGCCCAGATTTTACCTTCCCAAGTGGTCAAACCTGACCACTCTAATTGAAATTGTTTTCTTTTGTTTTTTTGTGGCATCACTGCTCTGGTGGGAGTAGGAAGCCCAGCTTTGCTCATGGAGAACTGCTGCTGGATTTGAACCCACTATAATTGAAATTGTAACCTGGCATCTAACCTTGACATTCCTATATACTTTTCTGCTTTATACTTCACCACACCCCTTCTAATATGTTAGACAACTGAGTTATGTATAATGTTTAGTGCTTATTTTCTCTCTCTCCGTGAAAAAATATTGTCTTCACAAAGATTGATATATTCACTGCCATCTATGCCAACTCACAGAAACCTTGTAAGACAGGATAAAAAACTCCTGTGGGCTTCGGAGACTATAACTCTTACAGGTGTGGAAAGTTCTATCTTCCTTCCTTGGAGGGGCTAGTGGTTCAGAACGGCTGACCTTGTAATTAGCAATCTTACACCATCACAGGACTCCTTTTCACAATAACAGGGCTTTGTTTTGTTTTGTTTTGTTTTGAGATTCACAGCACTATCTTACCCCAGTGTCTGGAACTGCAGATAGCTGACGGTGGACAGGAAACAGACATTTATTGATTAGATGAGATGAATGAATGGAAATATCTCATCAGTGTATAGAATGGAAAACAAACAAACAAAAAAAAAGGCCAAGCAAGGAAGAGGGAGAGGAGCTAGTGGTTCTCTGCCTTTCTCTGACTCCTCCTTCAGTTTTTCCTGGGCTTCCTTGCGTAGAGACACCATAAGACTTATCATCTATGTGAAACTCCTGCTCTTGTGGTCTTTTGAGGGAGATCTAGTTCCTATACCTGAACATCCCTATCTAGAAACATCTTGCAACCTCTCCTGGGGGTTCATAGATCCAACTCATGATGACATAGCTCACTTTTCAAAGTCATTATCTACATTCGAGTAGCCTCGGTGGCCTAATAACTGAAGGTCAGCAATTCACAAACACGAGCAACTCCTCAGGAGACTGAGGAGACTTTCTCATGTTAAGCGTGACAGTCTCAGAAACCCACAGGGGCATTCTGCCTTGTCCTACCCGGCCCATATGAATCAGCATTGACTCAATGGCAGTGAGCATGGCTTAGCGATGTTCAATGCTTTGCTGCATTGTGAGAAAAGTCTTCAGCTAGCTACACTGTATCCAACCTCAAGGCCTACCTCTCTTAAGAAAAGTCTCCAACACCAAGGGACATTGGTGATAGGGTGATCGAAGAGTTGGTTTGCTAACAGCCAGGTCAGTGGTTCCAATCAGTTGCCCTGAAAGAGGAGGCTGGCTGCATCTGTTTGAGAGAGAGAGAGAGAGAGAGAGAGAGAGAGAGAGAGAGAGAGAGAGAGAGAGAGACTTAGAAGCCCTGTGGATCAACTTTACTCTATCCTCCAGGATCTGAATTCACCTGACAGTGGGTGGGTCATTGACATCAATGTTAGAACATTCCTTTGCTGTTCTAGACATTTTGGAATTTGATTATCTTCACTTAATCAGATGATATATTTGAGTTTCTCCTTAATTACACATCTATGTGTCTCTGTAATAGAATTTTAAGGAACTTGGGAGGATGCTGAAGGGGAGTAGCTGGCATTTGGGGAGATGCTATTAGATGCTTCATCCTGTTCTCGACTCTGGGGTGAACTACACATTTCCATCACAACAACCTTCAGAGGCCCTAGGCATGATTATCTTCATCCACTCAGGAATATTCAGAGTCCTGGGATCTTTGACTAGCTTGTCCCATATTCTAGCTTCATCTCTCTGAGGAACAGAGTTTAATTGCGACTCAAATCATAGACTCCTGACCGCTAAGTCCTATCAGTTTAGTCCCTGCAGTGCCCTTCCATCCACTCAGAGGCATCTTTCAAAACACACTCTAGCTGCTCAGGTGTGACCTGCAAACCAGCAGCTGCGGCTTCACCTGGGAGCTTGTTAGAAATGCAAAGTCTGCCTCCCACCCACTCCAAACACACTGATTCTTTCACGTGTGATTCCTATTGACTAGCCTGAGAACCAAAGTATGAGAAACATGGAATTGCTTTATGTCAGAAACCCTATATAGTGTCTCTAAGAGTCAGAAGCACCTTGGTGGTAGGGGTGGGTGGAATGGCATTGGGGATGTGGGGGGAAGATGGGTGGAATAGCAAGGGGTGCATGGGATGGCACAGGATGTGTGGAATGGCAGGGAATGGGTGGAGAGATAGGGAATGGGTTGGCTTCAGCAGACAAGCCTGGGTTGGAGAAATAGAGCATCAAGGCCAGTGTGTAGAAGCCGTGAATTGTCTGACCTGGGATCCCTGAGGTTGTTGCCTGAGAAGAGTCAGCCCTGATGATGGTCTCCAGCATCCATGTGCACTGAACATGCTGAGTATTGCTATAATAAGCGTCTGATAATCAGAGGGCTTCAAAGAACAGAAGTGTATTTTCTAATCTTTCAGGAGGCTAGGAAG
>PVJH01001048.1:52587-238413 GCA_004026705.1 Nesogale talazaci
CCCCCCCCCCCACACACACACCCGCCTCACCTGCTTCCTGTGAGCCCTCAACGCTGCCAGAGACCAAGGTCTGCCATCTCACCAAGGCTCCTCTAACTCATGAAGACAGTTGCAACAAGGCGGCATTCTGGAATGCGACACACTGGGCGTGAAGGTAGGAATCCCCGACCGCCAGCATGGACCTTGCCATCAGGTCTCTGTGGAAGGAACCTGAGGATACTGTATTCACTTTTGCGTAGTTTCAGATAAGAAAGGAGATTGGTGGAGCCTAATGCTATTTGAAGAGGTAAGCACTCTGGCATACAATCTCCTTGGCCAAAGAAAGCAAACTAGTGACCCTCCATCTGGTTGGTTCTGACTCCCAATGACCTCACATGTGTCCCTGTAGCACTGTCCTCCATAGGGCTTTCAAAGACTGGTCTTTGAGAAATGGGTGGACCAACCATTTATCGGAGATACTTTCCCAGTCAAGGACTCCACTCATCTACGCAACATAGACAAAGAAGTTCTCAGCTTTCTGCCTATAGTGGTTTTAGACTGAACAATATTATGGCACTCTAAGAGCTTTGAAGATCTTTCCAAACCTACGAGAGGTTATGCTCATCAGAAAAGAGAGACATCAGCCTCATTTCTGTTTGCATATCCTCTTCTTTGACCTCATGATCTGATCACCAAGGCTGTGTCCTGTTTATTCTGGTGAGAGCATTCCAGTGTTTCCTTCCAATGAGCAATTTATCACCCTTGGGGTCCCAGAAGCTATGGTCATGGAATGTGATAACCTAAGGAATAAAGAACATGGTCTCTGCCCACACAGATTTCTAATAAGACAGGAAGACCAAGTTCTGGTACAAGGATCTGCAGACAGAAAGGCAGAAGAAACTCTTGGCGGCTTCCTGGCAAGAGGCAAGTCTGGACCTCCATGTGAGAGGCAGTGATAATTCTTCATAATCCCAAAGTGACATTGCTCAGTCTTTAATTTTTGAGATGTTGGAAGTGAGGATAGAATAGCTTTTTCAAGAATCGTCTTCCCCTGGAATCCTGTTGCAGTCATTAGTAGCGAAGGGTGTGTGCTTCTTTATGCATTGGCAGAGAAAAGCCATCAGCATTGATCATTCGATAGAAAAAAGGATAGTAATAAACAATGTGGGAGCAAGTCTTGAGGATGAAAAGAGAAGTTCTCAGCATCCATGGAGAAACAAACAAACAAACAAATATAGAGTTGAAGGCAATGGGATTTTCCACGGACTTTTGGAAGCCTCCCTCTTAAAACCCAGAAAAATAAAATACTGTAGCTCTGTCCATTATCAATCCCATGTTGGTGTTGTGTATGTTTGAGTGGATTCTGACCCATAGCAATCTGCTTTTACAAAGTAAAGTGATCCCATAGGGTTTTGTTTGTGGAAATGTCCATATTATTTCCACCCAGTTGCTGGCTGGGAATCAAAGATGATTGTATGAAAGAGACATCACAAGTCATCTTGTGCACCAGAGTGAGGCTGCCGTCGAGGCACGCCCATGCTACGCTGACTGGTGGAGTTCCATCCAGAGAAGGAGATGAGAATGGGCATCTTACAAGAGTAGGCCTTTCCAGATTGACTCCCAGAAGGCCATTCACTGATGTGATTGTGGTTGCAGGGCCCGTTGAGTTGGGTTCAACCCAGAGTGATGCTGTGATGCATAGGCACAGCAGAATAAAGCACTGCGTGGTCCTGTGCCAACCATTCCCATGCCTGAATCCTTGGTTGGAGTCACTGTGACAGGCCATCTTCTGGAAGGTCTTCTACTTCTCCGCTGCACCTCTACTTGACCAAGCACAATGTCCTTCTCCAGGGACTGGTCTCTCCTGACAACATGTCTCAAATTCGTGAGATGAAGTCTTGCCATCCTTGCCTCTGAGGCATACTCTGGCTGTACTAATTCCAATACAGAACTGCTTGATGAGTGTCATTAGTATCCATTTTGATCTTTATTGAGTGTAATTAGTATTCATTTCGCTCCTCACATCATCCTAAAGGCTAGCTGTTGGGAAATGCCATGGTGGTGATGACCCCATCATGACTCAAGGTGACCCTATGTACACTATAAGAGAATACCACCTGATCACATGCCAGTCCCATGACCAGTGATGCCTAGGACCATTGCCCTCATGAGCTATTTAGTCCTTCTTAGTCTAGAAGCTCCACTATATTCCATTGAACACGAAAGCAAGAATAAAGCTCCCAGAGACAGGTGGGTAGTGTGTGTGCATGCGAAGGGGGGCAATGTTGGTAACTGAACCCAAACTTCCTGCCAGGAAGTTGAGGCTTCTATTCGGTACTGCAAATAATTTTTTTTCAGGTTCAGCAATGATTCTCTGTCACCTCCCATTCCCACCCAGGGAGATTTTATCATGGGCCCTCTGTTACAAAAAGCGTTCTCAGCAAAGTGACGCTGCCTTCATTTTTCATGTTCTTGTAACTATATTTTAAATGGAGGAGGTAAAAATAATTTCATAGAAGGATTTCACCAAAGCCACTTGTCAATGAATGAACAGATGAGTATACTCACACGCCCAATGGATCTCACTCGAAAGCCCCATCTGCTCTGAATAGCTTATTGTATTGATGCGAACACCAGGCTTTGAGGCACAGACATCTGTCTCCCGGATCACTCTCCTGTAGCGGCATCCTGCTCCACACGCTCGGAACCTTGAACCAAGAACAATTGATGGCTTGACGGGGGAGAGTTGTGGCAGGAGTGAGATCAATGACATACAAGTCACTTTAAGGCAGGAATGCAAGTCCTACCTCCCAGAGTCTGCTCTGGTACAGGGAAAGCATGGGTCCTGTGATGGATTTCCTCGAGTCTTTCAAGGCCTTTGGCCTCCCCAAGTCTTGCTAGGTAACTTGCCTGTCATTCACACCCCAGTTCATGGACTCCCAGAGCAAGGCACGTACGGGGTACTGTCTTGGTCTGGATCCCTAGAGGAGAAGAACCTCTGAGAACGTATACCCCAAACCTCAAACTCACAGCCATCAGGTTGACTCTGACTGATAGGGACCCTATAGGATCCCGAGATTCCAAGACTGTAAGTCTTTATGGGAGTAGCAAGCCCAGTGTTTATTCCACAGAACAGCTGGTGCATTCAAGGTGCTAACCTTGCTGTTAGCATCACAGTTCGTAGCCACAAGGCCCCCACGGCTCTTTAGTGGGACTCTGTAGAGACATGGGTATCATCTATGACTATCATGATAGTAAAAATAGGCAAACTCTAAGATGCTCTATAAGGTGCCCTGTTATCAATGGGTGGGTGTTATTTGCATAGGTGCATGGGTGTTATTTGCGTAGGTGCATGACAGACAAACAAAAAAACACACTTCCATTGAATCTATCCCCATTCACAGTGGCCCAATCGTACAGGATAAAACTGCCCTTGTGGATGTCCAAGACTAACTCATCAGTGCAGCAGAGAGCCTCGTCTTTCTCCCTCGGAGTGGCTGGTGGTTTCAAATGGCTGACCTTGAGGTTAAGAGCCCAACACAAAAGCCACGAAGCCATTATGCTTGGGAAAGTGGCAGCACAGGCGAGCAATCGACTCAGCCAGAAGAACTGGCAGGATGGTAGGAAGGGGGAGGTCACACACAAGATCAATGGTGAGGATGGGGGATGGTGCACCACCAGGCAGCGTTTCATTCCGTGGTACGCAGGGTCACCAGGAGGCCAAACTAACTTGGCAGCACCTCACAGCATGCTCTGCAGAGAAACACTGGTGTCTGCAGGGGCCTCACAACACTTGGACAGCCGCTTATCCTTTTCGTGGGTCATTCATTTGCTTCTGCCGTGGGGGGCGCAAGAGCCCTGGTTGTGTAGTGCTGACATGTTGGGCTGCTAGTCTTGGGGTCAGAGGTTTGAAACCACTAGTCCCTCCTCAGGAAAAAACCAGGACTTTCTACTCCCATCAAGAGGGACCGTCTCAGAAAGCTCCTAGGGCAGTTGTACCCCATCCCGTAAGGTCACGACGAGTCGCTGGCCAGGACAGCAAGAGTGAGTGACTTCTACTCCTGTAAACGATAAGCATCCCAGAAACCCACCAGTGCGGTTCTGCTCTCTTCTGTAGGGTCCCTCTGGGTCAGAATCGATACAATGGTGGAGTTTGCTTTTTTCCCATGATTGGGCTCAAAGCTTTCTTGCTGGGTAATGTCTGCAATCAACTGCAAATTGCAAAGGCAGACATCCATCCCCTGAAACAGTGGTGTACATGTGTCCTGTGAATGTTCTGTAAGAGCAGAAAGAATTCCCAGAGCCTGAGGGGCCTCAAGGCTGCCCCAGATACTATAATCATGGCACCATTCCAGTTTGTACTGGCAGGAACAGGCCAGCCCCTGCAGCAGGGTCGGACCTCAGCAGGCAGAGCCTGGACCACCCAGGATCCTAAGCTCCGTCCATCACACTGCTTCATGCTCCTTGCGTCTTTGTGGTCCCTGGGCAGCTCTCACTTGCAGACCTTTCAGCACTTCTTACCCTCAGACCTGAGCACCTACTACGCTCTTTCCGACCCTCAGAATGCTTTCTGGGGACAGTTTTTATTGTCTTTGGGGTTACCTCAGCCTCCTGCCACCCTCAGGTGCCTAGTCCATCCAAGCCTGAGCCCCAAGGGCCCCACTGTGTCTGCTCTGTCCCCTTCCCTTCATGAGGAGTATGAGGCCATCAGGTTCCCTGTCTGAACGTTGCTTTAATTTCTGCACAGAAAGCTGGCAAAGGAAACAGACTGTGTTTGTTTATGTTCAGGATCTCTGAGAGCAGCTACAGAGACTGGATTTTCTAGAAATTGACTCTGATAAAATTAATCCAATCCTTAATTCAGATTTTTAATTGGCACGTAATGAGTCCTTTGGCTACACTGGTGGGCTTCTATAGGGGAGATAAACTTTACAACCAGTTAGGTCTCTCTACCCCAGACTATGAACTTCAGTGCTGTGGCCTATTAAGACATCTAGCAACTTAAATGATAATAATAATAAGATAAGATAGACCTTGAGCTTGAATAAATATAGAGACAAATGTGAAGAACATGAAACCAATCTTCAGAAGGCGCTAACGCGCGATGCGTTACATTTCAAAAGCATTGTCTCAGGAGCCTTCAGACGCCAAGTGATTCCAATTTTCAGTGCGTTGGAGGGAGAACAGGGAGGTGAACGTGAAATTGCACTGCTTCTCCCCTCTGGGTCATTAGCGTCCTGGGGTGGACAAGCCTCTCCCACTCTGCTGTGGATTGGCTGCATTCTGATGACCCCCCTCACTCCTCCCGGGCAGGGCAGCCAGAGTTCTGTGGGGGACCTCCAGACCAGGGGTCCTCAGCCAGCCCCAGCTGCGAAGCAGTCAGGACCACACCGCCAAACCAGACTCCCTGCCACAGAGTCACACCGACTCAAAACAAGCTGATAAGAAAGACTAGAACTGGCCGTGGGGGTTCCTGTGATTTATAGGTATAGAAAGTTTCGTCTTTCTCCTAAAGGGTAGGGGGTGGTTTCGAACTGGAGACCTTCTGGATCTCATGCCAATTCATTCCCAGAGCTCCCTAAGTCATCTGACAGGGACCTTGGGTCCTGGTCTCAGCACTGGCGAGGGCAAAGGGGGCAGGGCCAGGGCAAAGAGGCAGAGAATTCGTAATGCAGCAGTTGACACCCCCCACACACATTCCACCAAGTTGTCCCCAAGTTCCTTTGAGGGTCAGGTTTGTCCTGGCTGAGAAGCAGATCTGTGACGCTTGAAGCTTCCTTCTTCATCCTAAACCCCCTCAAGGACTCAGCCCGACAGGAAAGGCGCATAGGGCACATACCAAACCCCAAGCCAAACTCACTGCCATGAAGCCATTTCTGATTTATAGTGACCCTCTGGAACAGGGGTTCTCAACCCGTGGGTCACGACCCCTTTGGGGCTGAAGGATCCTTTCACAGGGGTCACCTAATTTATAACAGTAGCAACATTGCAGTTATGAAGTAGCATTGAAAGTATTTTTATGACTGGGGCGGGGCGGGGGGGGGGGTGTCACCAGAACAGGAGGAACTATTAAAGGGGTCGAGGCCTTAGGAGGGCTGAGAACCACTGACCTAGAGTAAGAGTAAAAGTGTCCGTGTGAGTTTCTGAGACCCTGATTCTTTATAGAAGGAGAAAGCCTCTTCTGTCTCCTGCAGAGCAGCGGCTGGTTTTGAACTGCTGATCTTACAGATCAAAGCCCAATGTGCAGCCATTCTGCCACCAGGCCTCCTCTGGCATGTACACACATGAACAAACAAAAATCCATTGCCTTTGGGCCCATCTGTGTCAGAGTAGAATTGTTCTCCCTTGGGCTTGACATGACTGGCTTGTCAGGTCTTTATTCTGGGGCATGTCTGGGTGGGTTTGTTTTAGGGTCCTAAACTCTATGGGCAACCCTGGGGCTCCTGACTTCTGAGGCACATCAGGTGCTTCCTGACCTTCACAGGGGAAACCTGTGCTGTCATCTGACCATCAGCAGCCGGTGTGCTTGGTTTGCAATTTGCAGAGGCACCTTGGAACTGCTGACCTCGTAAGGTCCCTGATCTTCCAAGCTTGGGTTTTATGGACCCTGGGTACAGCTGACTCGATTGGGCATTGGTGGGCCAGAGGGAGAAGACACACCTTCCTTATGGGAAATGTCAGCTTCATTACTAGCTAACAGAGTCTCTTGGTGGCCACCACCCTGGTGGCATCATGGATCACGTATTGAACTAGTAACCACCGTATCAACAGTTTGAAGCCACTATGTCCTTCATGGGAGGAAGAAGAGGCCTTCTACTCCCATAAAGCTTTACAGTCTCAAAACCCCACTGGGGCAGTACCTTGCCTTATGAAGCTGCCACACATCAGGATCGACTCGGTGGCAGGGAGGGGATGGTGTGTGTGTGTGTGTGTGTGTGTGTGTGTGTAACATATATTGGCTCCCCTCAACACTTAGCAGGCCTTGCCCTGTGTACATATCAACCTTCCCTGCCTGCTGTAATTCTCCTGCCTGTCTCTTCCCTGCTGTCCTCTCCCTACCACCCTGTGTGCAGCTGATGGCAAATCAATGGCACATTTTTTTCTTAAACAGCCTCCACTTGGTATTTTACTACCGACCACGAGGGCCCCCGCCTTTTAATTACTCCTGCTGAGCCCGACACTATATATAACACTAATGTTTCTGGGGCTGCCAGCAATTAAAACCAAAAATAAATAACACGTTACAAGCTGCAGACCCAGCCAGACCCAGGCGAGGCCAGGGACGGAGAAGAGATGTTTTGTGTTCCACAGGTGACGTTTCCCTTGCCTGGCCACATGCAAACATCTGAGCAACAGCTTCAGGAGGTGGGGGTGGGCTTGGGTGGGGGGGGGAGGCGGTGGTCTACAACCCATTGGGTGTCTGCTGCCCTTTCCCACGCTCTGGGCCCTGAGAGCCCCCGGCGATGGTCCTCTGCCTCAGTGTGTGTCTCTTCAGGTGCAGCCAGTTCATGGTCATGCTTTTCACAGTCATGTACCCAGATGAGAACAAGTCATACTGATGATGATGACGATGTTGGCTGAGAATTCTGTTTTTCCCCCTTGAAGAAAATACAGGGAGGATATTTCCGAGAGGGTCTCAATCTAGCTTCTTGCGTCAGGTGTGGGGGTCTAGTAGCAGGTATGTGGCACAGGGAGCTCCCCATTGGGCAGCTAACGGCGATGTCAGCAGTTTGAAACAAGCAGCTTCTCAGTGGGAAAAAGACGAGACTGTGTACTCTACTGTGGCGTTAGACTCAGAAACCCATAGGGGCACTCCACCCTGTCCTATCGGGTCCCTGTGAGTTGAACTTGACTCAAAGGATGAGAGTTTCATATGTCTGATATATGAATGATTATCAAATCAAGTTGCCCTCATGTGCAGCACCTCAGTTAGGGTTGGCTGTGCTATGGGTGGCTCCAGGTTGGGAATCTTCCATAAATGGATGGCAGGTGAGACCCCTGAGTCTCACTATGTGCCTTAAGGAACTCTAATTTTTCACTCCCTCTTCTAAATGGCCACTTGTTATCAAAATGATTCCAACTAAGCACCACCGCCCGCCCGCCCACACCTCCCTCCACTGTGTCAGAGCAGAACAGTACTTCAATGACTGTGATCTCTGGACAACAAATCACCTGGTCTTTCTTCTGAGTGCCTCTGATGAGCTTGAACTGCTAACCTCCTGGTTAGTAGATAAGCACTTGCCCATTTGCAATGCCAGAGGGTACCTAAGATCAGCTGGCTTCATGGGACCTCTGATTGTCACCCTTCAGAATCGAACTGCAGTCCATTGTTGCTGCCAGGAGGCAGGAGTCATGTAACAACCAGCAGGATGAGAGACTGCCTGGTCGACCTTATGTATGAGCCCCACCCCACAAAGAAGCCCCACCCAGAGGGTTTTTAACCACTAACCAATTGGAAGCAGATCACCATGCTTCTCTGTGGTCCCTCTGGGTGGACCCCAACCTTGGTAGTGAACTGCTTCACATTTGAACCCCACTCTCCCCCCCCAATAACTCCTTGCAGACATAGGACTGAAACACCAGAGTGCATTGAGATTGGAAATGCAAGTACCTCTCCCCCCACTCCTCCCACTCATTTTTTTTGTTAAAAGGATTGCACCAAGGAAAACTCTGGCTTTACAGGTCACTTGTGACTGTCCCTGAGGCTGCCTTTTCCATGCCATGTGGCCCTGAGAGTCGAGTGGACTCCATGGCTGTGTTGTCCTTGCTAGCTCTGAACGGCACCTAGTGATGCTGAAAGAGAGATGGACGCTATGAGCTGCTGCTGCCTGTGGCAGGACCCAGCAGAAGACTGGGTCATGGTTGAGGTCCTTCCCCTTCCTCACTGCCTACCCTGCCAAGGAAGGCAAGCTGCAAAATGCAAACACACCCAGGAGAATCCTTTCCAGTGAGCCCGAGCAGCTCTGCCCCCTGGGAAAACAGCACATAATGAGCCCTGACAAGAGCAGTGGGTGAGCAAGACTGACTCATGAACAGCCCTATCAGGCTCTTCCTGCGAAGGGCATTTGATGGGTTTGGTCCTTCACTGACAGGCCTGCCTTAGAAACAAAGCTAATGGGGAAGCCATGGTTCTGTTCAGGCTGGGAGTGAGGGAAGTCAACCAAGACCTAGCCTCGCTGATGGACTAGGGCCCCCAGAGCCCAGGGTCACCTTGCCCGTTTGTTCCCATGCGACCACATGCTCCCTTGAAAGTCCTTCTTCCAAAGGAAGGGGCCCAAGTGGCAGCTGGTACCCTGAGGAGTGCCAGCCTGCCTTGTTCATGAACTCCAGTCAGGATGTGCACTGGGTGACAAAGAGTGAACTCAAGGATTAGCAGCACCCTACTGTGCCAGGCCTGGGGGCAGAGGGATGGCTCTTGGCTGCTACTGAAAGGTCAGCTGTTGGAAAGTCCCAGCAGCTCAATGGGAGAAAGACACGCATTTTGCCCCAGGAAAGCTTTACAGTCTCCGAACCTCACCGCAACAGTTCTACCCTGTCCTTGAGAGCCACTGTGAGTAATCGGCTTCAACTCGATGACAGTGGATTTTCTGTGCCATGATTCTGTTCCTTCCAGGTACAGGCTGAAGCCCTGAGCACCTCGTGCACAATTCCAGAGAAGGGGTGGGGCCAGAACCTCCTTGTCACTGCCTTTCCAGAAGTCCAGTCTCATTGTCCCACCTTCTCTCCTCCAGTCACATTTATTACCTCCCCCCAGGCTTCATCGAGCCAGCCTCCAGCCACTCAGGCCAGTCTGAGGTTGGTTGGTGAGCAAATGTGCTCTCTCTCTCATCAGTGGAGCTCCTGGCATGACCCTCCTGCTTGTTTTCTGCCAAGATGGTCACCAGAGCTTTTGCAGTTTGAGGAACATTTTTTTTTCTCTTGCACACACGGAGACCTGGGTTCCCTACAGTTCATGGTGCTCTGTAAAGAAGTCTAAGGAAAGTCCAGGAAAGAACAGAAGACTGTGTAGGTCACAGTGAAAAGTTAACCACAGGAAGGGTAGGACTGAGGGAAGAAAAAGTCATTATGAGATCCAGCAGGGGTTATAAGTTGGTAGGGGTGGATGGCTGAATGGATGAATGGATGAATGGATGGATGAGTAGGTGGATGGGAGGAGGATTGAAGGGATGAATGAATGGATGGTTTGGATGGAAGAATGAATGGAAAGATGTGTGGGAGGATGGATACATGGGAGGATGCATGTTGTGCTATCTATATGGACATGCTATAGGTGGGAACTATGGCCATGTTTTGCATGCGTTCAAAAAGGCCCATGGGATTGGGCAGTTATTGGAAACCGGAAGAGAGCCCTGGAGCTCATTATCAGCTGAACAGGGAGGTAGTGAGGTGTGTGGCTCAGAGCCTAGACTTCTACAAGAACTACAACTTAACAAGGCATCAGAGGGGGTCCTGGCAAAGGTTTCAGGTGTTAAGGTCAAGAGAATTGTGATAATGGCCTACAGAGTGCCAGCGTCCGCAGCAAGGCTGGTGGTGGGCAGAACTGGAATAAGCTCTGTGGAAACTAAAATCGTCTCAGAGGAGCAGCGGAGTCAACAACCAGGCCAATCTGACAGCCAACTCCTGGTTTGAGCCTGCCGTGTGCGTGGGCGTCTAGGTTGAACCCCAAGCTGGACACCCATCTTCTCCCTGTGATTCTGGCCTGAGACTGTCTCCCTCCTCTCTTAGTGAATCAGCACCGTCATTGCCAGCAGTCTGCCTAGAGCTCTGTCTCTGTCAGAGAATTAAGCACCTTTAGCATCTCCTACCTCTGTTACTGCTGTTGTCAAATCCCCACCTCCACCCCCATCTTTGTGTGTGTGTGTGTGTGTGTGTGTGTAATAAAGTTTTATTCATACATAGCCATGACCACTGATTTTCCTGTTTCTGTAGCTGCTCTGGGGCTCCGGGAGCAGCACTGAGTAGTTGCCATAGAGACCAGCTGGTCCATCACGCCCCCAGAATGTGTACTGCCCAACACTTTAGGGAAGCATTTACCAACCATTGGTTGAGGGTCACAGTTGAGCCTTTTCTCCATCAAAGCTGTCCACACAGCAAACATCAACCAGTAGCTTCACACACAGGCACAGACACCTGGGAGGTGTTCTCCATACCTGCAAAAGGCCGTGATTTTCACACCACATGATCTTCACCTCACAGGGTACCCTGATGGTGTGGAGGTTACACAGGGAGCGGTTCACCAGAAGGTCAGCAGTTCAAAGCCACCCGGTGCTCAGTGGAAGAAAGGTGAGCTTTCTACTTCCTTACAAAGTTGCAGTCTTAGGAACCCACAGTGGGCACTCTCCACCCTGTACAGTAAGGTTGCCGTGAATCAGGATTCTTGCTCACTGCAAGGCCAACACGTAGAATATACCAGTTGCTCTGTGGGGGAACGATGAGGCTATGTGCTCCCATAAAGAATTACACCCTCAGAAACCCACAGGGGCAGTTCTACTCTGTCCTAGAGGGTCGATAAGTGTTGGAGCAGACAGCCTTGACTTTCTTCACCACACGATTCACTAAGCCATCGGGACCCTGCCAAAGGATTGAAAACCATCCAATCAATTCTGGCTTGTGACGACCTTATAGGGCAGGATACACCTGCCACCGCTGTGGGTTTCTGAGATGTGAGTTCGTTACAGGAGTAGAAAATTTCATCTCTCTCTCTTGAGGCAGCTGGTGGTTTTGAACTTCTGACCTTGCGGTTAGCAGCCCACTGCATAAGTACAAAGCACCAGGGCTCCACAGACTCTCTGAATTACTTCCCCCCCCTTGCCTCATAAAATGTTAGTTAAGTGCTTGTCTGTACTAATCAATCAGAACCAAATGTTCAGTCATCAAGGTCTGACAAAGCTTCCCCTTCCAAGTCCACGAACCCTTGCCGTTCCTTAACCTTAACCCTGTGACAGCCCCTCATGACAGGCCCCTCCTGGACACAGCTGCCCTCTGATTAAACATACTCTAATATACCATACAGCTATGTTATGCTACACTATGCTACACTACACTACACTACACTACACTATGGGATTCCTATGTGACACCAGTGGCTATGTGCTCAATAATAACAGAAAGACTGGCAGTTCAACTCTACCCATAAGTGCTTCAAAAGAAAGACCTGGCACTCTGCTTCCTCAAAAGTCACAGCCTGGAAGACCTTGTGGAGCTGTTTCCCTCCAGGAGGGCATGGGCAGTGTTGACTTTGTGAGAAGATAGCCTCTCCTAATGTCCTACTGCCATTGCCTATTACAGGGGTTGGGGCTGAACCTGGCTCCCTGCCCGAGTGTGTCTAATAAAGTTTTATTGGGACACAGCCATCATAATTGGTTTCCATATGGTCTGAATATGTATTTCTTACACGTGTTGGTAGCAGAGCTGAGTCGCTGAATGAGAAGGCAGGGTCCCTGTGAATCAGAATTGACTCCATGTAGTATGATGTATAGTCTATGCCCCATTCTTTCTAGACTGGTCCTTTTCATACAAGAAAAACCCAGTTTGCTCCACTCCTGAGACGCTGGCCTGATATTCTGGTCTCTCGCTTATTGTAATTGAGCTCTCCAAACCCTGCTCCCTTGCAGGAACTTTTTGAATAAAATCCCTCCTTTACTAAGCCAGGATCAGTTTTTCATCAGAGAGGGGACACAGAGGAACTAAGGATGTGGCAGGGCCACTACCCCCAGGGTCTAAGATGCTGGCTAGCTGGAGCCTGTGGGGCTGATTCTGGAACCCTGTGGGCTAGGTTGGGAGGGAGGGGGGTGAATAACACTCTCACTGCCATGGAATTGATGTTGACTTACAGTGACCACATAGGAGAGGGCAGAACAGCCCTGGTGGGCCTTGAGACTTCATTTCTTCTGGAAGTAGAAAACCTTGTCTACAACACCTTGCCATTGAGTGGATCCCAAGATATCGCAACCCTATGACAGAGAGTAGAGCTGGCCTGTGGGTTCCCACAGCTGCAAACACTTAGGGGAGCATTAGCTCGGCTTAGAATTGCAGACCTAGGGGTTAGCAGCCCAAGGCCACCAGAGCTCAGCTTCAGCCCTGCAAGGGAAGCTACTTACACCTCTCCTTGGCCTCTGTCTGGCAACCTCACATCAGTGCCACTACTGGCTGAGCCCAGGGAGAAAACCAAGTCACAAGGGGGCCTGAGAAATGTAGTTCTGAGCCCAGCTACTGAGCGGGAGAAGGGAAAAGAGTAAATGGACACACAAGGCATGAGTGGGGTGGCAGCTGGAGAGTCCATCCAGGTGGACACTAGAGAATGGAAGAGAGGAGCTGTGCCTCGGTAAGTTCTCTCCTCTCCAGGGGTCACAGGCTTCCCTTCCCGTACTTAAAATGGAAGAAGCATTGATGGCATAGTCATTAGGAGGGGGGGCTGCAGGTTATCAGTTCAAAACCAGCAGCTGTTCCATGGGCCAAAGATGAGGCTTTCTGCTTCTGTAAGGAGTTACAGTTTCAGAACCCCCCCCCCCCCCAAGAGCAGTTCTCCCTTGTCAGGTAGGACCCCCGGGTCCTTGTTCAACAGTCTTCCTGTGACATACAATGGCCTCTGGCCATTGGGTCAGAAGGATCCAGTCATCTGAGGCTCCACTCACAGGGTTCATCTTACTGAAACAGCCAAACTCACTGACCTCTGGTGATCCTGTCAGACAGGTTAGAACTGCCCCTGTGAGTTTCTCAGATGGTAACTGTTTGGGGGAGCAGGAGGTCTCATTGTCTCCCCAGCATGGGTGGCAGATTCAAACTTCTGACCTTGTGGTTAGCAGTCCACAACACCACCAGGGAAGTCCTGTTCCCCTCCTAGCTGAAAATCCCACTCCAGTGCATGGCCCAGTTTGCTCTTCTCCCTCATTGAAGGCCAAAGCTTGCTTGGCACCAGTCCTAACATCTTTCTACCTCCGAGAAACCCCGTAGCAAAGGGCCCATTCTCCTTCTCTTCCAGGTCTCTGTCAATGGCAGCTTTCGGAAAGGCTGAATTGAGATGTGTGCAGCGGGTGACACTTCAGAAATCCCGGACTCAGTGTCTGTCCATCAGCCTCCCCGGAAAGCATCTTCCCTGTCTCTCTGGTCCTGCAGTGTCAGCTTCAGGACCCATGCAGCGAGGCAGGAGGTGGCTTCGCTGCCTGCCGCCTTGCCTGTTCAAGTGTGTTGAGCATTCTTGGGCCTCAGAACTCTGAAAAGAGAACCAAACGGGGCTTCTTTGAAGCCATATGCTCTCCCCATCACATCCCAGCTGCAGCCCTGGTGCAAAAGAAAAAAAAAGTCAGAGGGAGCATCCACACTGTGGAAGATTTGGAGATGTTTTGTGTTGTTTCTTTCTTGCTGAAAGGCTTAACGCAGATGCTGATGTCAAAACCAAGGAGCTGGCAGAGAAAAGCCTTTGCCTCCCCAGAGAGCAGCCATGCACCCTCTTTTAGCAAGCACATTGTAGAGGCATTTCCCGAGGTTTGCAAATCCTGTGCTTGTCCTCAGGGCTCCTGGTGGCACAGTGGGCTCTGTGTTGAGGTGCTCCCAGCAAGGTCAGCAGTGAGAGCCCCCCACCACTCCTCCAGAGAAAAGAGAGTCTCTCTGCTCCCCTTAGAATTGAGGGAATCAGCTATCAGGCATCAAAGAACAAAGTATCATATCATGAATGAGGGGGAGTAGAGTGGGGACCCAAAGCCCACCTGTAGGCAACTGGACATTCCCTCACAGAAGGCTCTCAGGGAGGAGCCAATCAGGGTACAGCGTAGCAATGATGAAATACACAATGTCCCCCTAGTTTTGAAATGCCCCCCTCCCATCATAATCCCAATTCTACTTTACAAATCCGGCTAGATCAGAGGATGTACACTGGTATAGATAGGAACTTCAAACACAGGAATCCAAGACAGAAGAACCCCTCAGGACCAGTGGTGAGAAGGGCTTAATGGGAGGGTAGAGGGAAGACGGAATAGAAAGGGAGAAAAAAATTGCAAGAGCTACATGTAATCTCCTCTCTGGGGGATGGACAGCACAGAAGTGGGTGAAGTGAGATGTTGGATGGTGTAAGATATGACAAAATAGGCTGAGCCCTGTGGTGCAGTGGTTGTGTGCAGGGCTGCAGCCCAGAGGGTTGATGGTTCAATCCAGCAGCAGCTCTCCAGGAGCAAGTCTGGGCTCCTTAATCCCATCAGGGCAGTGATGCAAAGAAAAAAAAATGATAGGACAAAATAATAATAATCTATAGATTATTGAGGATTCGTGGGAGGGGGGAGCAGGGAGGAAGGGGAAAATGAGGGGCGGATACCAGGGGCTCAAGTAGAAAGCAAGTGTTTGGAGAATGATGAGGGAAACAAATGTACAAGAGTGCTTGACACAATGGATGGATGTGTGAATTGTGATGAGAGTTATATGAGCCCCCAGTAAAATGATTTCATAAAAAGAGTTTTGGCCTCAGAATCCCAAAGGGATAGTTCTGCCCTGCCCTGTAAGGCTGCTGTGGGTCAAGATTTCATGACAGTGAATTGGAGGCATACATAGATTTAAAGAGCCATACCTTGAAGCCCTGGTGGCTTAGTGGTTACACATTGGGCTGCTAAGGTCAAAAGGCCAACAGTTTGAAACCACCAGCTGCTCTTCAAAAGAAAGGTAAGGTTCTCTACTCCTGTAAAGAATTAGCCTTGGAAACTCACAGGAACCATTCTACTCTGACTTACAGTGGTGCTATCAGAGGCTACTCACCACACTAACAGTGGCCCAAGCCCACCAGTCCCTCTGAAGTAGAAAGATGGAGCTATCTGCTCCTTGAAAGCTTGAAGCCTTGGAAACCCTAGGTAGGATGTCGGGGAGTCAAAATTGACTCCATGGCATTGAGTCATTGGGTGTGGCTTAGGGCTGTAAGTGTCAGGCTGCTGAATGCAGCTTCTGCAGTTTGAACTCTCCAGCTGTGCAAGAGAAATAGGAGGCTGCCTCAGAAAACAATGGGGCAGGATCTTTGAGTCTCTGAGTGGGAGCAGTGACCATCAATTGGGATGAGGTTAGTGCTTCTTTCAAGTCCCAGGGTGGTGCAAAAGGTTTGTGCTCCACAAGATGGATGGGCCCAGTGGTCACCATAAAGGACTTAAACACAAGAACAATTATGAGAATGGCCCACGACCAGGAGGTGTTTCCTTCTATTATGAATCTGGCCACTGTGAGTCAGGACAGACTTAATGGCACCTCACAACAACACTGACCTAATGAATGACGGCGAGAGTCCACCCAGCTGTACCATGAAAGAAAATCCTTGCCAATTGGCTTCTGGGCAGATTGAAGATGCCCATTGCTGCCCTATGGATTCCAACTCATATTGACCCTCCAGGACATAGAAGAATGGATCCATTGAGTACCCCAGGCTATTACTGTAGTAGTGACCAACTTAAAGATAGTTAGAAATGCAGCTGTGACATTTAACTTGACAATCAGATCACAGACTGATGATGCCTCCTTTGTCAAGAAGTCTTAGACCAAAGGGCCTATTCTCCTTCTATACCATGTCTTTGCCAATGACAGTAGCTCTCAGAAAGGCTGAATTGAAATGTGTGAAATGTGTGACACTTCATAAAGTGGTCTTCCCATAAAGAGAGTCCTGGGAACTGCCTCCCCCCCCCTTTCACCTTCCTGCTGGCTGACACCAGTTGCTTCTAGAGCCCTGGAGATGTATACACTGCCATTGGATTCACATGACTTTGAACTTTGATCTTCCTGCATTCAGCATCATTGATATGGCTGTGTGAGGCTGTCAAAGCGTTTATGGACTAGAATCAGACTTAGGATTTGAGTTATATTGGACTGGGGTCTATCTTAATATATAATTACTCCTTAATATAAATCTCTTTCTTATTCATATATGAGTGTCTGGATTTGTTTCTCTAGTCGACCCAGTCTAACACAGTCATCTTTCCCCCTTGCCTCCCCCACCCCCCGCCGAAACAGTTTTATCTGGATATAATTCAATGTGTTAGTCCAGGTAGACTAGAGAAACAAAGTCATATACATGCATATGGATACAAGGGAGAGGTTTATATACAAGGGGAATGAAACATTGAGAAAGCATCCCAACCCAGTCTAATCCAAGTCCATAAGTCCTATGTTAGCCCATATGTCTGATACCAGTCTATAAAGTCTCATTCTGAAGCACATGCAATGGCATCAGGACAATCACAGGCCAGTGGGTGCTGAGTCTTATTTTTCCAGTGGTGGTAGAAGTATCTCAGCACTGGCAGGGGTCTCTTTGGGTCTACTCTAGCATCTTAAGCACTGGCAGGGATCTTGACATGGTTTTTCTGGCTTCAAAGGTCTGGTTCCATCAGGGTAAGCCCATGTGGCTTCTCTTCTGAGATGTCTTGCAGGGAGTCAACCTTGTGTCTTATCAATCAAGCATCTCCAAGGGCATGAGTAGTGAGTTTCTCACCTCCAAGGGGGAAATATGGCCAGATTTCACAGAATTCTCAGGAGAAAGCCATGTGCCAACACAGAGGTCTCATTGGCTATCTCCAGATTGACAGGCTAGGTTTTACCCCTACACTCTGAAAGTGACATTATTAGTGACTGCCACATTCACATAGCATGCAACTCAACCGTTCAATCATATCTAGAAGAGTTGTATAATCCCTACCTCAAGCAATTTTAGGGCATTTTTTTTCTGTCTTGTCCCCCTTGTTATTAAGCTCCTCATTTCCCAAGACTCCCAAACCACCACCCCCAATAGATCATTAATTCAGTTACTTTCCCTATACGCCCTTCTGGATTTCATATACTCAAAAGCATACAAAACCAAACAAACAGTAAGCTAATAACAATAACACATTTAAATAAGGAAAAACCCCAATGAAAAAGGAAACCAAAAAAAAAAAAAGAAAAAGGAAACCAGAGAACATTAAAAATGAGAATGATTTTAATATGGGTCAAAAGGGAGATGCAATAATAAGGTGCTAAATTTTACCATAATTGCTTCTGCCAAAATCCAGTTTCCAATGCTTGTGCAGGAAAGTCAGACTCTTCACATGCCTGGTCTATGAGGGAATTCATGTGTATTTCCCCTTCAAGTTTTTTTTTTCTCCTTAAACCGATGCATTTAAATGGATTAATAGGGGAGTCAGGTAAGATGCCACTTTTTTAAACCTAACTACTATTGTGATCTACTGTGATTCCTTCTGCAATACAATATTCTCCATGTGATAAAAAGGCTGTCTGATAACAGGACTCATCACATCCCTGTACTATGATCAAAGGGGATTCATCAGAGGATTGATCTAGGTGTGGACTCTGTACATGAATTTTGAGCTTCCAAGGTTGTCCATAGCCTGCTGGAAACAAGGTGTTCACAATTTTGGGTTGTCATCTTTAAGGAAGCATATGGATAATCATCTTCCTCTAGAGATATTGCCTGACCATGGAGTGAATAGTTCTTCTGTGCCGCTCTCGGCTAGTCTGAAGGTGTTCTGTGGAAGAGAGCTTGGTTTGGAGTGCTAGAGCACCCATGTAGGATAAGATCCTTATGGGGTGATGGGGGTGGTGGCATTGACACACTAGCTCAACACCTGGGCATGTCTACTTTCTCTTGGGGACCCCAGTGAGCCTCCCTTGCAGACAGGTGTGGCCAACTGATGGAGTTTGGGTCATTCTATGGAATACGTTGTATGATAGTCATGTGACAATGTCCCATAGTCATCTGTTAACTTAGTGATCAACCACCTGGTTTGTTGAAAGGGTCCTGGATGTACCTCTGAAGGGCCTGTGTGCAGGGACCACCATCACCATACCTATCACCTTCTAGTAGAAGTCAGAATGGAATCATTGATTGAAGTGAGTCAACCTACATCTGCATCACCAGAGGATAAGGTAGATCCTGCCCCACCTCCTCCCTTCTCCCACCCCACACCCAGCCTTACCAATCAGTCCACTTCTGGTGGGGCTCAAGAACTTACCTTTCTAAAAAATTCTCTAGTGATGGCTTTGTTGGACTAAACACCATGCTTGGAGATCACCTGTTTCATATTAGTGGTGCTCAAAATTTGCATTACCTGGGGAGTTACCCAAGGGACTCGGGTGGTCTAGTGGTTACACACTGGACTGTGACCCTCAAAGTCAGCAGTTCGAAATTCCCACTGGTCCTCAGGAGAAAGCTGGGCTTTAGAGGCAGAGTCTTAGAAATGTACACGGGCATTTATTCCCGGCCCATGGGGTCTCAATGAGCTGTTACTGACTTGAGAGCAGTGAATTTGTGTCATTTGGTTACTGATTGAACTGCTCACCACAAGGTTGGTGGTTTGAACCCACCATCAGCTTCTTGGGAACAAGAGATTTTCTGGTTCCTTAAAGACGCAACACTCCAGCCACTCATAGGAGCGATTCTGTGTCACTAGGCGTTGGGAATGGACTCATGGACATGAACTTGCTTTCTTGGTTTTCAGGAGCTAGGGCATCAGCAGACAGCATTCTTTGCGGAGCTACAAGGTTGTCATTGACTAATTTTAGGGAGTAGTTGGCCAGGCCTTTCTTCATCATCTGTCTTTCTCTGTAAGCTCCACTGAAACACGTCTACCATCAGAGATCTTGCCAGGATTTGAAATACCAGCAGCATACCTCCCAGGGTCACAGCAGCATGCAAGCCACCACAGCACAACTGACAAACTGACACATGGTGAGGCAACACTACCATAAAATGCAGCAACAGCTAGGACCATAGCTTCCACCACCAGCACGACTCTTGCCACTATGATTTAACATGTGTAGTGCTTTCTGTGCACTATGAGAGAAAGATGGCGCAGTCTGCTTTTGTAATACCTGGCTCTGTTCCGCTGTGTCCTAGAGTCTGGAAAGGAGTCAGCATCAATACAGTATACACTAGTTTCACATTCCTCATCTGCGTCAAATCTATTCTGACGCACAGCGAGCCCATAGGGAAGAAATTTCCCCTACGATTTTGCAGGGTGAAAATCTTTACAGAAGCAGACTACCACCTGCAAAGTAGCTGAGGAGTTCAAACCAGCCTTTGGGATAGCAGCTGGGCATTTAACCACTGTGATACCAGGACTCCTTCCATCTGGTGTAGCGGGGCTCAGAAGAGAACCAGCCTCTAAGAATCACGGTGAGAATTAAACTAGATAATGCATGCAAAGCACTTCAGTTTAATGCCGGCCCTGTAGAGCGCACTGAAGAAGTGCTAACTATGATGAACTATGACTATCAACAGTAATAAAAACCAGTATCCAGTTTGCAGGGTTATTATGACGATTAAAAATAATATAAGAGCCAAGTCTGACACTGGATCAACATTGAAAACACGAGCTGTTATTAATAACCCTCTAACAAGCATATATACTGAAACCTTTTTTTTTAATGCAAGGCTCCTCAAACTTTTAAAACAGGAGGCCAGTTCACTGTCCCTCAGACTGTTGGAGGGTCAGACTATAGTTAACAAAAAAAAACCCAACTATGAACAAATTCACTGCAGGCCCGGGATGAATTGGCTGCTACGCAGGACAGGCAGCAGTGGCAAAAACGCCTGGCAGTCAGCTAAATGTCCTCGGCTGGCCGCATGTGGCTCACAGGACCCCTGATCTAATGTCTCCAGAGTGCTTTTCAAAGGAGTCATGGAGATCCTATAGGACATGGTAGAACTCTTTTGGGCTTTTGGTGGGCTTTGGGGCTGTAACTCTATGGAAATAGAAAGTCTTATCTTTCTCCTGTTGAGTGACCTATAGTTTCCGTCTGCTTACCTTGCACTTAACAGCCCAGTGTGCAATCACTGTGCCATCAGGATTGCTATGAGTCCACATCCATTCGATGGCAGTGGGTTTGAGTCTTGTGGTTTCAGGGGACCTCTGGTGGTGTTGTGGGTTAAGTGTTGGCCATTCAGATATACTAGTTGCTCTGTGGAAGAAAGATCAGACTGACAGTTACCACAAAGAGCTACAGACTCATGAATCCTATTTTGTCCTACAGTGTTGCTGTATTGTGATGAATCAGAATTGACTCAATGGCGGAGGGGTTTTTGTATATCAAGGATCTTGGGTGGTCCCGTTCATGGTCCCACCCACCTTGAAGCCCCATGGAAGAAAAGCATGGACTCCATGGTGGTTACATCTAAGAAAACCCTTTGAGGCTGGTGATGAGTTGAGGTTGATTGACTCGATGGCAACAGGTTTGACTTTTATGATAAATCCAGCATTCTTTCATCCATCCTTTCCTTCATGTGTTCATTCAATAATTATTCATTGAGACATGATCATACCCTGCCCCCACCCCCGCCATGTATTTTGGAATCAATGGGGTATGTGGACAGTTCTGATCTGGGATTGAGATAAAGATAGGAATCAAGGATGTTCTTAAGTGCACAGTCTACTCATAAAACTTTGCCTGGTCTTGCCAGATTGTCATTGTCACTGGCAGGTCTGCGTCCACTGTGGTGGTTATGGTGTCAGTCTATCTCATTATGGGTCTGCCTCTTTTTTAATAACCCTCTACTTTTCAAATTTGGTGTCTTTGCTGGGGATGGCTCTTTCTTGCTGATTCACCCAAAGAGGGGGGGTTGAAGGTGCATCCAAAGTAAGTAAGTGAGTTTCTCTCTTCAGAGGAACACTCTGGTTTTCATTTTTCTAGATAGGGTTGTTCATTCTCTCAGCAGTTCACAGTATCCCTCACCATCGCCACATTTCAGTCAGATTCATTCTTCCATCTTACATTTTCATCACCCAACTTACACATGCATGTGAGGTGATTGTAAGTACTCGGACTCGGTCAGAGGTATCTTCATCCTCAAAGTGACACCTCTGCTTTTGAAGACTTTAAGAAGGACTTTGGGGACAGATTTTCCCTTTGGTCTCTTGATGGCTGCTTCCATGAACAATGGTTGCTGCTCCAAGTAGAACGAAATCTTCTCCATATATCATGATGTTGCTTAGCAGGCTGGCTGTGAGGATTTCCATTCTCTCTATGTTTAGTTGTCCTCCGCTCTGAGAACGTTGGCCTTCATCAGTCTTCAAGTTTGTCTGGAGAACCAGAATCTTAAAGACTCTCCATTGAGACTCTGTCAGGACAGCGTCCACCTATCCTTCAGAAAAGTTGTCTTTGAGTATATGAACAGCTGTGATAAGGTGGCTGTCTCTTCTCATTCCTGGGAAGGTGACTTCACAGTACTCTTGTGGCGCTGACCTATGATGGATTCAGAAAACACTCTCAACTCTTAGTCCTGAAGGAATGACTCACTTCAGACCCAGCAGACTGACAAGGGCAGGAAGAAGTCCTATGGTTTGTTCTATTAAAGGGTCCTGTGGCTTCAGAATCCTTCTTAGAACACCAGCACCTGATGTTAGGATTAGCAGGAGCGGAGAGATTCAGCGCTGGATGCTAGGGGACTGTTCTAGAAGACCTTCCTAGGCTCCTGCTACTTAAAAAATCACACCAAGATTCCCCTTGAAGAGAGGTTTAGAGCAGAATATTTATGGGAACCCCAGACAGGCTGGACACAGGACTGATCTGCTGGTAGGGACAGCACAAAGCATAACTCTTATTCGATCACAGGTCATCTTGTCATTGTACCTAGCCATTTCTCTCACTATTGTCACTCTCTATAGTTCAAGGCATCTGTCTTCTTCCTGGATGGCCAGGTGCATCAAGCTGTGTTTGGACAGTGGAAGAGGGAGGCCAGCAAAGAACAGGATTGGTGGCAATAGAGGCAGAGTGTGAACATATCCTCTGGTCAATGTCTCTGGCATCAGGAGTGGAAGTACATCACCACATACAAACACCTATCCTTCCAAGAGGTGGTTAGTAGGGAGTTGGTAGGGGAAGTAGGTGGAAACACAGCACTTATAAGCCCAGTTGGAGCAAAGGAAGAAATGGTCCCCTTTCCTTAACTTAATCCCTATCCTCATAATCTGCCCAGATGCACCCCTCCCCTACACACCTCAGAATCTTTGCATGGTGCACATGGTTAATGTACCCAAAGGTGGGCACTTCAAGTTCACCCAAAGGCAACTGAGCAGAAAGACCTAGTGATCTACTTGTGAAAACAATCAACCACTGAAGAACTAAAAGAGCCTATGGGGTCACCTATCTCACTGGAGACTACTTGGGTACAATGATGTTCTCTTAGCTGTCCAGTCTGAAATATCAGAATTTGGGAAACCCGCAGATCTAATTTCTGATGCTGCCCCCATTCCAACAGGGTAGCAACACCTTCTCTGGGTCCCCTCTGTCAGTCTAGGACAGTGGTTCTCCAACTTCCTAATGCCATGACCCTTTAATAGAGTTCCTCATTTTGTGGTGACCCCCAACCATAAAATTATTTTTGTCGATACTTCATCGCTGTCATTTTGCTACTGCTTTGGATCAGATAACCCCTGTGAAAGGGTCATTCCATCTCCAAAAGGGTTGAGGACAACAGGTTGAGAACTGCTGGTCTAGGAGGTTGGTGCAGAGTTGTGTGTCTCAAAGTGGGCAACGTATACTCACACACACACACAGAAGAGGGTGTAAAGGCTGATATCTACACCTCACCCTGGTTTATGGGCTACAGCATAAATGTTTTACATGGTGGCGCCATTCTGTGGAGACATGGGTTTTTTTTTAAAAGGGGGGTGGGTGGGCAGTATGTCAAATACATTTCAGAACCCAAGAAGTAGTTCAGGGCTGGGGAATATAAGGCTATACCAGCTAACATCACAAGCCTCACCAAAGAAGCCATTCCAGCCATCAAGCACATTAGGGGCAAGTTAGCAAAATATTAGGCCAAATAGAACAGAATAGAACAGACTCACTTTTAGGATGATGATTTTGTGTGGCCCAAGAATAGGATTATAATATCCAGATGGCCCTCCGCAGAAGGAAGTCTCCTTCCCCTCCCCCTCCCCCATTGAGATGGATTTTACAGCCCCTTCCCAAGTCCCCGCTTTCTATTTTATAGGGGTTTGATTCATGGTAAAAGCACAGTTCTTGTGGTGCTTAGCGATCATGTCATACTAGAAATAGTAGGAAAGGAAAGCAAAACATAAAATGGAAAACAAAAATCCAAACGGAACAGATAAAATCTGGAGTAGGGAATCATTTGGCAAAGACTTGTAAACTCCTTTTCCTTCTTCTCCGTCTGAGGGATGCCTTCATCCCCACCGTGAGGTAACTGTGGGACCCCACAGCTATTTGCCTGGGGGAACCTACCACGGACACCACAAAGAGAGGCCAGAAATCCGTTTCTGTAAAGATGACAATGGCGCGTGTCTACTCCAGAACACGTGGAGTTGCCATGACTTAGAATCAACTCAACAGTGGCAATGGGTTCTCTTGTGCTTGTTGCTTTTTGAGTCTATCATTTTCCTTTTTGCCTCAACCTGAGGCGACTGAAAGAAGAAGCCATGAAAATACCCAAGTCTAATTTGTGGTATTTACTTCTTTTATGCCTCGTGGGCTTTGGCCAGGAGAGACCACACCCTGGAAAAGGACACTGTGCTTGGTACAGCTGAGGGTCCGTGGAACAGAGAAAGACCCTAGAGGAGAAGGATCGACACAGGAGCTACAGCAATGGGTTCAAATTTGTCAACGATTGTCAGGGTGGTGCAGGACTGGGCTATGTACTGTTCTATTGTACCTGGGGTGCTGGAAGTTGGAACTAACTTGATGGTACATAACGTCAACAGCACCTCCTCACCTGCCAGACCTTCTCACCCAACTCTTAAGTCCACCCACCCTCAGGGTCCTCACCAGCTTCTCTGAGCTGCCCCTGACTTAAGGATACGATGGGGACAAGGAAGGGGGCTAAAAATCAGAAATCAGCCAGGAGTAGCCCACCTGAGATGTGTGTGATCTGGACTGAATGACACTTCAGCTGGATTGTAGTGTGGACTCTGAGTTCAAGCCCAGGCTCTCCTCTCAGCAGCCCCATGAGCGCCTCAATCCTGTTTCCCATGCACAGCCCTGTGTGGACACAGAGACCCACTGCCTCCATCCTGAGAGTTGACTTTCCAGACGTTTCTGATCATTTCATATTCAGTAGGTGTGCTGAGTCGCTATGAAGGCTAAGAAGCTGTGCTTTCATTACCCTGCAGAGATCTGGGGGCTCCAGGGCAGCCTTCCAAGATTTATGATCTGGTGAGGAAGACAAAACATATGTGCAGCCCACATCACTAGCTCCCAGAGTGCAGAAGACACTCCCAGGATGGGTCAAGGGCCTGAGGGACCAACGATGGGTGAGGCCCACCATCGGGATGAAAACTCCCTCTGCAAGAGCAGGTGGGGTATGTGCAGACCATGGACCCCTGTGTGTCCTCCTTCGGAGGCCCATTCCTCCAGGTCCTCATTTCTCTCTCTAGGAATTGTCTACCTGAAGGTACAGGTGTGGCTCTCCAAGAGACTGTGGGCTGGAATCTTAGGGAGAGGGAAGTTGAGAAGGGTCCGTGTGTTAGTCTGGGGAAACGGGAAACAAATCCACAGAAACTCATATGCGTAAGAGAGAGTTTTATATAAAGGGTCAATGTATGTTCATTGGGAAAGCATCCCAACCCAGAGATGTCCAAACCCATAAGTCCAACATGAATCCCTATGTCTAACACCGATCAACACAGTCCTCCTCCATCTCAAAAACACACACAATGCTGCTGACTGCAGAAAGAAAGCTGAAGCAGTGACCATGTGAGCATCTTGGCGTTGGCAGGGGTCTCCACACAGCTGCTCCAGCACCCAGGGCTGCATTGGGGTAGGTCCACGTGACTTCGCCTCAGGAATAGCTTGCAGGAAGTGAGCCTTGCCAGCTGAAGCTGGGAACTGGCTAAGGCAGCTGCACCCTGATCTGACCATCAGAAAGCAAGAGACCCGAGAACTAGGAAGGCGAGGCTCACCGAGCCATTTATGTCTCTGCCCT
Source organism: Nesogale talazaci (assembly GCA_004026705.1). Lineage (NCBI taxonomy): Eukaryota > Metazoa > Chordata > Mammalia > Afrosoricida > Tenrecidae > Nesogale > Nesogale talazaci. Next base: position 78,464 of record PVJH01001048.1, read on the forward strand.
TTAGTTAATCCCACATGTGTTCATCAGTCAAGCTGGCACAATAAACCTTAACTATCTCATTCGGGGAGATGGAGCTTGACTGTGAGATGCTTTGGATGGCCAGGGGAATGTCAGAAGCCATCGTCCATCGTGAGTCACTAAGGGCATGAGATCAGAACCAGATTTGCTGGTGTCGATGCTGCAGAGTTAGCACTGAGCCATGGTGACACCCTAACAACACAAGGTAATTGCCCCCCACCATTGTCATGCTCTCTTACCGCAGCCCGTTCTAACCTAGGAGTTCACTTGGCAGTCCTCTACTGGGTGGGGTTCTGTGGGGATCCACTTTCTTGCCATCACCAGGCCTTTCTCCCTAGCCTGTCTTTGTCTGGAAGCTCCATGGAAGCCTGCATATATGGTTCTGCTGGTATTTGAAAGACCAATGGCACAGCTTCCGGCATCACAGCAACAAAAAACCATTGTACGCTGATGACAAATCTATGTCACTAAAAAGCAGCCTAGATTTGAACAAATTGGCATCAAGTCAAAGAGTCCTGGTAGTAACCAGGGAGTTAAGCTTTGGACTCTTATCCACAAGGCTGGTAGGTCTAACCCACCAGCGGGCCCTCAGGAAGGAAATGAGGTAGTCTGTCTCCATCCAGCAGCACAGCATTGAAAACCCTATGAGGCAGCTAGCTCTAAAAGGTCCTATAGTGTGGCTCTGAGTTGGCAATCACTCAACAGCAGTGTGTTTGGCAAAGAGTGAAAAATTCCTTCATTTGTCAGTGGTGGGCAGAGTATGCTGTTATGGTGGTTGATGATTGGCCCCAAGTTGGCCACCAACTCATGTCAATTCCAAGGACTGGGGGAATGAGTTTTGGAAGCCAGTTTTCATTGGCTGATTTTCAGAATGGAATCGCCAAGCCTTTTCTTCTTGGCTTTTCTTCCCAGCCCATCTTTGTCTGGAAGTTCCTATGAAACCACTCAGCATCACAACCACAGGAGAGGGGAGTGGACTCAGAGCTGGCATCATGGGACCCATGTCACCTGAATGGAAGGCAGGAATACTATCCCCAAAGATGAGGGGCTTCTTCCCTCCCCCTTTGTAAGTGGGCAGCATTTTGTGCAAAGCCGTAAGTTTGGAGGATGTAAGTGGAGGGTTTGACCATGTTAATCCAGTCACGTGGGTACCCTCCTTGCCAGGCAAGGCAGTCTACGCTGTTTTATTTCTATTCAATGTGATTTCTTTATTCTTTCTCCTGCTATGGAAACATCATTTCTGCGCTGCTCTGTATTTACTGTTCAAATTGATGCATTGCACCGCAAGCTGTGTATTTGTCTTCATTCTGAAGGAGCAATAGATCTTTCTTTCCTTTTTCTTTCTCTTACTCCAAGCCCCACCCCCTTGTAATTCAATCATTTGAGTTTCCCATAGAAAGCAATTCAAGTTTTTATTCCTGAGGGAAGGAGGAGAATGGTGGGCAGCTGTGGATTTGGGGAGGACAATAAATAAATAAATAGCAACTTCTCAGTAGGGAAAAGAGAGAAGTGATTTTTAAAAATAAATAAATAAATAGGGGTGACAAAAACACTAGCAGATGCCGTTAGAGCCTAAGTGACCAAGCCAGGAGCAAACACGTTGTCATGGCTTCAATGTAAATTCATAGCGAACCTATAGGACAGAGCAGAACTGTCTGTGTGAATTTTTGAGACTTTGATGATTTAGAACCGGCGACCTTGCAAATAGCAGCCCAATGTGTAAATACTACGTCACCAGCGATCCACCTCAGGGTGACAGAGGGTACAGCTTTACTGGGACAGACTGTGCCTCTCAATACTCAGCTCTCTTTCAACTATTAGTGACCACAGGGGATGGTCAGGGCAAGGAAGCTGTGGCCAAGCCAGCCGTGAGCAGGTTTTTATGGAAGGTGGAGTGTACATTGGTGGCAGACATCAAGGACAAGGATGATGGCACCAGAGTCCCATGTGATTCCACCATGCCTGGCTGACAGCTAGGGGAGCACACACTCTGCTTACTCCCTGCACACTCACCCTCACAGGTCTGGGTGTCTCCATATCCCCCTTCTCACTCCCAGGCACATTCCCGTCACCTATCCGTCTATCTCCATAGCCACCTTCTTACTCCCTGCACACTCACCCTCACAGGTCCGGATGCCTCCCTAGCCACGTCCTCTCGGCCCCTGTGAATTCATCCTCATGAAGATGCCGACATCTCCATGTCCCGGTGGTACTTAGACACAGAAGCTGCTCAATAAGCTTTTGGAAACAAATGAATGTCTGAGCGGTGCTTTGCCATGCGTCTAGGGGGAATCACGCTATTCCTCACAATTGATGTTGTTTTTGATACCCGATGCTTTCAGCTGGCCCAGAAGGCCAATCTCATAAATGGCTGCATCACCTGCAAGTATTGTCAGCCACGTTTTCCTGTGACAGACGCTTAGACAGTAGAAAGCCTTGGACAGGGCAATGGATTCTGTCAATCAACCGGTTCTGGAGCCCTTCGCCAACCCTCCCAGGAGGAAAGCTGACCTACTTACTGGGTTCCCTCAAGGCCCAGGATGCTCAGCACTCCTCCCTCCTTCAAGACGGAACACGGGAGACAAGGTGTCCCTGATGTCACCTCGCTGTGCCAGCCCCTGGCTCTTTAGCCCCCCTCCCTCCAGCGTCTTGGGGACTTGCCTTGTCTTCCACGTAGTGCAATGCTCCTCTGAGGAAGAAGAGAGGAAGCCTTTCAGAGCAGCATTTACCAGATGATTCCACTGACTACAGCAATTTTAGCGAATAAGATGTGATCCCCCGGGGCAGTCTGAGGAAGCTAGGAGCACTAGATGCGAGTCCTGAGGAATCAGTGAGAAAACCTGCAGAGGATCCTCCCTGAGCCCAGGCTGTCTGCTCTTGGTGATAACAGATACCTTTACACCACACTGCTCTTGGCGATAACAGGTATCTTTACACTCCAGCAGGAAGGCTCTGGAGACTACCTCCCTTATGGATATAGACCTACACCGAACCCAAGTCCATGCCACCTCAGAGTGGACTTGTGTAGAGTGTCTGGGCTGATAGCCTCATCTTTCTTTGTGTGGAACAGCCCTTGGGTTTGGACCACCGACCTTGCAGTTAACAAACCAATTGCATACCCAACAGTGCCATCTAGACATGATGATAGATGTATAGACATGTACCTTGATGGGTATGTGAATATACATACACAGCGCATATGTGGGCTGCAGAAAGTGCAAATGTTATTACCTGTTGACTCCATTTTCCATGCACTGTTTGAAGCTTCCTCATTTATGTGACATATATAAATACATATGTGCCCATGTGTATGTTGTATATATGATTGTTATATGTGTGTACAGCTCTGCGTTATGTAGGTATACATGCATATAGGTTTATGTGTCTGCGTGTACATGTGTACCCATATACACAAAAATGGCATATATAGGTATGTGTAGATAGTTTTAAATCGATATACAGATATAGGTAGCTATGAGTCCTGATGGCCTAGGAATTACAAGTTGGGCTGCTCAGAATAAGATCAGCATTTTCTAATTGTTGCAGAGCCACCAGCTGCTCTGCAGAAGGAAGATGAGGCTTTGTACTCCCATAAAGATTTACAGTCTCAGAAAACCACAAGGGCAGTTCTACCCATGTTCAGCAGAGTTGCTGTGAGTTTGTTTTGTTGTTGTTGTTATTTGGGGGGGGGGCATCACTGCCCTCTGGTGGGTTTAGGAGACCCTGTCTTGCTCCTGGAGAGTTTAAATGGACTTAATGACATTAAGTTATTAGATATATAAATCTATCCAAATTCAACTAGATGTTGAATTTATATATGTGTGTGTCTATATAACCAAACTCAACTATGCATGTGCTTGTGTGTGTGTATATAACAACTCTGTTGTTGCTAGATTCCATTTAGTCAGTTCTAACCCCAAGAGACGCAACGTAAGCAGAAGAACACAATGCCCAGTCTGACCCAACCGTCCCAGCTATTGCTGTATCTGAGCACTCTGTTGCAGCCATTGTATCAGGCTCTTTCATTAAGCTCGCTCACTTCTCTCTCTCTCTCTCTCTCTCTCTCTCTCTCTCTCTCTCTCTCTCTCTCGCTGACTGTCTTCTTTATCAAGCGTGTCATTATCCAGAGACCAGACCCTCTTAACACAAGAAACACGAGATAAAGTCTTGCCATATCCACTTCACAGAAGCATAATGGTTGTACATCTTCTAAGACAGATTTGTTTGTTCTTCTGGTAGCCTGTGGGATAGACAATAGTCTTCATACACCCCATGGTTTAAAGGCATCAACCCTCTTCAGTTTTCTTTCTGCATTGTCAGCTCTTGCATTTTCCCTTTCTTCTTTCACCGCTTAGCCATTGAAGACTGTGGTTAAGAGGGTTGAAGCTCCAGCTGCTACTTGAGCCATGAGACCATGACAGTAGAAGTCCTGCACTAAAGGTGGCAGATAGAAAAATAGAAGGATAAAGACTTCCTATTGATGGGGGCCAGATTGTCAACTAGCCTAAAACTACTACCTCCAGGATCCTCTGAGTATTTCTTTAGAAGAACAATGCATTGACCTGTTACTGTGTCATTGTAACTTCTCATGTCCACTGATTCATAAATATGCAATTCCTGGTACACCAAGATGAGGAAATGGTAAAGGAATCTTCGTATTAGGGATGCCAAAAAACACATTCTATCATGATCCTCTGAATCTCTCTCCCTCATCCTTCAGGACAAGTTCATTAAAGATAAAGATTAATGGAGGTAAGTTCTACCAGGAGGACCCCATAAGACCTGGGCAGCAGTCTTGAGGGCATGGACCAGGGTGAGGTGTTACAGTGTCCTTCAGATGCCCTTTACTGGAAGATGAGGCTTGCAGAGATTTAGGTGTGAGCCAAATGGTCCTCAGGGCCTTTGTCTTGCTGTTACTCCTAAGAACAAAATCCTCCAAGGCAGGGGATAAGTTAACAGGGTTTTGAACTGGTTCATCAAGAAAGGGCAGTGTACCCATCCATGGCATAGCAATCAAATCTCTCAGACAGTGGATTTTTGTCCTTGTGGGAAATAGGCCTTGGGGGCCCCATTCAAAGATGGTGGCCAACCTTGTAGCTTTGAATGCAACACATATACCACACTCTTCCCATAGGTCATGATTAAACCTTTTTGAACTAGTTGGACTCCCTGGCAGAAACATGGGGCAATTCAGATAAAAGAAGAAACTTAATTGGAATACCTTTGCCTACCCCCAAGTCGATGGAATTCTTTAAGAGGTACCCATTGCCATTGAACTGATTCTGGCTCACAGATTCCCTGTAGGTCAGAGCAGAACTGCTACCTGGGGGTTCTGGTACTGATTCTTTCCAGAAGCAGCCTCATGTTTCTGCTGAAGAGTGGCTGGTGGCCTTGAACTGCTGACATTAGGATCAAGCTTAGCCCACCACAATAGAGCTAACCTCAAAATCAAGCTCAATATAATAGAAGCAGGTACTTTCAGCTAGACTTCCACTTTGATACACTGCACATCTCCTTCAGGTTGATCATGGCCATGTCCCATTAGTAGGTACATTCATTTTCTAGAGCTGCCACAGCAAGAAGTGTCTCCCCATTGGTGACTTAAAACAACAGAAAGCAAGTGTCATGAGGGTCTGAAGAACAAAACTTCTAAGTCAGAGTGTCAGCAGGATCCTGATCTCTCTGACTGCTCTTGGGGGAAGATCCTTCTTCATCTCTCTCAGCTTCTGGAAGAGAGAGGAATATTCCTGAGCTTCCACCTACAGCACAGCTCCATTTTAGTCTAAGAACTCCAACCCCATCTATATCCTTGCATGACCAACTTCTGTGGGTGCCTGTATTTCTCCAAGTGCTCAATCTCTTCCTTTGTAGAGGGGAGAGGCTCCTTTCACATCCCCTCTTGCTTTAGCATCTTATGCTTCCTGAGATGGTTACAGTTAGTCTGACATCCTTTAAGCATCCAGAGGACTGATGTAGGTATAGTTGGAACAAGAGCAGCAATGCCTTAACTCTCAGCTTCCTGTTTCTGCTGGAGAAGCCATGTATCTTGCTAAGTAAGGAATCTACTGGAAGTTAAACACACTAAAGGTCTTGGAAGTGAATTGGTATTTTTAGGTAAACTGGGGATCACTTAAGGCACATTGGTAGCTTAGTAACGAGCCTTGGTGACTGTGGGTTAAACATTGGACTACTAAGCACAAGGTTGGTGAGTCAATCCCACCAGCCACTCCTCGAGTGTAAAATGAGGCTAGATGCATTTACAAAGATTTACCATCTCAGAAACTTTTATAGGGTCTCTATGACTCTGAATTGACTAGATGGCACTGGGTTTAAGTTGACTGGTGCAGCAGTGAAGTATTTATCAGCTGCTAAACTAAAGGTCAGAGACCACTAGCTTCTCTGGGAGAAAGATGAGGCTCTGTTTTCATAAAGATTCCATAGGTCCAAATTCACTGCCATTGGGTTGATTCCGAATAACAGCAACTTTGTGTATGATTTCTGAATCTGTAAAACTTTACTGGAGCAGATAACTTTATTTGTCTCGAGCGGTGGTTGATGGATTTGAACTACTGACATTGTCATTAACAGTCTAATACTTACTTCACCATGTTGCCAAGCCTCCAATCCTTAAAGTTGATGTCCTCAGAAGTCCGACAGAGTGGTTCCTTTCTCTCACAGACTGTATAATTCATGGGGTTGCCATGAATTGAAGTGGACTGTCAGCTCGGCTCCCAGCCACCACAATCCAACCACAGCCCGAAGGTGGCCCTGGGACTGTCCCATTAGCCCTGCCACCGGGACCCATGGTCCTTCCTTGCCAAACAGAAGGAAACCTTCATGAGAAGATCCAGGGTGAGCTTGCCAAGCTGGCTCTGTGTCCCCTTGGCGGTCACAAAGGGAAATCTGGCTTTTCGTCTGTCTGATAATGAACAGCTGGTACTTGTTGGCAGTTGCCACGTTCAGGGAGGTGACTTCTAAAATAGCAATCAACAGCTAACAGTCTTTGCTGCTCCCTCTTCTGATTAAAGTCCATCCATTATTCAAGTTCTCCAAGATCAAAATCCTCCCTGCCATCGAGAGGACTATGACGCATAGTGACGCAATAAAACAGAGTAGCAGTGCCCCCATGGGACTCCAGGTTGTCAATCCTTATGGTAGTAGACAGCCTCATCTTTCTCCATGGGAGAGGATGTGGGTTCAAACTGGCGACCTTGCAGTTAGCAGCAATCTGTAACCACAATGTCACCAGGTCTCATGTTGTAGAAGAGAGGAAATACTAGCCACGGGGATCCATGCAGAACTAAATAAGAACAGCACATTTCTTTTAGAAAGTCTTGGTGAGAATTCAGTTCTTTTTTCTCTCTTGGCCTGTTTCTTGATATGAAGAAAGGTTGTGACATTTACTCGTTATGGGTACAAACTTCAGTTTAGAATGAAGGGATTCACAGACCCAGCTGACGCTCTGGTCCTTCCAGGGCTGGAATCTGAGGGCTTCCAAGGAAGGGCTCTGTGAGGACTCAGTGAGATTTCGAAGAGATAATAAGCCATTTGAATATTTATAACATTATTCATTGATCAACTCACACCTACTGTGATGGCTGGAACTGCATTTCTTTGAGGAGATGTGTGACGTTAGGTAATATTGATGATTTCTCGGGCCTTCTGTGACCTAAGAACTGGACATCTCCTGCCCCTGCTACAAAAGGAAGGGGGGGGGCAGGTGTTGGGGGAGATATGGGTATCCTTTGTTCATGGTTCCTAGAAACCATGGCTATTGGGGTAACTGCCATTGAGTAACCCCGACTCCTGGCAACCTCATAGGTCATGGAGTCAATCCAATGTGATGTTTAGTATGTGAGTTGAGTCTGGGTAAACTAGAGAAACAAATTCATAGACATGCATATGGATATAAAGGAAAGTTTATATACAAGAGGAATGGAACACTGAGAATGCATCCCAACCCCATCCAGTTCAAGGTCATAAGTCCAACATGAGCACATATTTCTGATACTAGTCTATAAAGTCTCCTTCAGACTCACGAAGTCACAGGCCAGTGGATGCAGTGTCCCGGCTCTGGCAGGGGTCCTTTCATGGCTCCTCATTTCCAGGGCTCAGGGTCAATCAGCAGTATCCATTGGTGGTAGAAACATCTCAGCACTGGCAGGGGTCTCTCTGTGACTTTTCCGGCTTCAGAGGTCTGGTTCCATCAGGGTACAGCCATGTGGCTCCTCCTCTGGCTTTTACAGTTCCTCTGATGCTGCTATCTTGTCTTGTCAGTTGAGCGACTCCCAACAACTGGGGAGATAGCTTCTCATTTCCATGCAGGAAAAACTACAAGACTTTTCAGAATTCTCAGGAGAAAGTCAGACCCACACAGAGGCCTTATTGGCTACTCATTGGTTATCTCCAGCTTGAAAGGCTAGACTCCACCCCTACACTTAGGATTTCACAGACTTCTTTTTGAAAAGAAGATCTCAGACACTGTCCCCTCTGACTCTACATTGTTAGTGTTGAGCTGATTTTTCACTCAGAGCTACTTCAGGAAACAGTGGGGCATTGCCTGGATGCCTTCTTCACTGAAGCAGATTGCCAGGGTTTTGTCCCAAGAAGCACATAGGTGGGTTCCAACTGCCTATCTTCACCTTTGCAGCTCTGACAATTAAGATTCTGTGTCAACCTGGCTGGGTCAGCATTCTCAGTGGTTTGGCAGGTAAGACCTAATAATGTCCTACGGTGAGATCTCCTCGGGGACTGGGGGGAGGGGTGGCCTGCTTCCAATATAAGTGTCCTCTGTGGAAAATCTTGCCTGTTTTTTTTTTTTTTTTTTTTTTTGCAGGGCCTGGATCCTCTATCTGGCTCTTCACCCTCTGGTTCTTTGGACTCGAGCCAATGGTCTGTTGCATCACCTGTCAATCCTGGGAGTCCTCAGACTCCCAGAGACCTGCCATCTGAGCCGCTGACCTTGCATTCATTTGCGTCTGTAGCCACACACCTGAGCCGCCGACCTTGGGCTCATTCATCTCTGCCGACACTGGCTTATTACCTTCCTGCTGATCTTGGGTTCGTTGCTCCCCACTATGCTACAAGTCCAGAAAAGTCTCCAGCTGATCATCTGTCCAGGCTTGGCAGTTGTCCACTCCCACACCTGTGTGAGCCATGTCCTTGATATCAATCTCCCTGTGGAGGAGGACTCTGAGCCAAATGGATCGACACAATGGCTGAAGCAATGGGCTCAGATAGAATAGTCATCACAACGATGGCCTAGGTTTGGATGGCGGTTGATTCTGCTCTACAGAGGGTCACTGGGAGTCAGAGCTCCCTTCACGGCTCTGGACAATGACATGGAGGACTCAGCCTAAGATAGCAACCAGGCTCTGAACAGTCAGGTCAGCAGGGCTTCTTACCCCAACCAACTCATTTCCAGGACCAAGGCACCTAACTAACCTTGACCACAACTTCAGAAGAGCCTTTCATTCATGCTCTGACTCTGGCTCACAACCCTTGTGCCCAAGTAGAACTGCCTTCCGGATGCTGCTTTTTCTGATGTAGATTGCCAGCCCTTTCTTCCTAGACATGTCTAGGCTGATTTGACTCACTGCCTTTTGGTCAGTGGTTGAGCACGGACACCACATCTGCCTCCCTATGAAACGAGGTTAGCTGCTTCCCTGAGGGGACCCAGTGGCTGCACCCACAGGCTCCAGACAAACAACAAATTTGGAGAAGGTGCAGAAGCAAGCTGTGTTTTACAGGTTGTGTGGGAAACCACTGACACCTAACTACAGACAGCCCGGATTCCTTTAAGATCCCATGGAATGGAAGTGCATGTCCTTCTGTGACCTTGACAATCAAGTCAAAGTTTCCCCGACAATAAATCTTTACCAGTGCAGATAGCCTCATCTGGCTCCCTTACAGTGAGGGGCTGGTGGGTTTGAACTGCTAAGGTGGAGGTTGGCAGTTTAACATATAGCACACTACACCAAACGGCAGGATTGCTTATGCCATTTCTGTCCCGGCTCCGAGCTGACGGAGAGAGCGGTAGGGAGAACAGTAGCCTTGGAAGCGAATCTGGGCTGCTGAGTTGACTCCCGCCATGGAGTCCACGCTGACTCAGAGGCGGCCCGTGGGTTTCTTCCTGGGGGTAACTCTTCCTGAGAAGGGCTTCTCATTTGAACTGCTGATTTTGAGGATGGCAACCCAATGTGTCACCACTGCACCACCAGGGCTCCAACAATCTGCACGGGCTTCTTTTTTATGAAATACATATTTCATTAGTCATTGTAGCCTCTCTAACTTCAGAACAGCCCCCGTTACAGGGAAGAAGGCAAACACCCTGGCATTATAGGCTTCCCAAGCTGGTTTCAACACAGCCTCCCCACAAGCCTGTCTGATTCAAATGAGTAATATAGTTTCTCTCCTGTAAGCAAAACCGTGATATATAGGCAAACTCGCCGTTAATTGGATAAACCAGTGGTAAAACCCCCAAAGAACAATTAACTTCCGTGTGAAATACTCCCAGCTGAAATCTTGGAAAACTTGCATGTAATTAGTACTCTCCTCCCGCTCTCCCAAGTATAAAATACAATACATGAGGGCTTGCAGCAGTCATATTGCCAGGAATGCTGTTAATGTGGGGAGTCTTGTTCGTGGAGGCAGGCAAGGTGGTGCTTTCACCCATTGGGGCAAATTGTTTCCCATGTATTCTAGAAACTCTTGCTGTCGGACATTGTAAGCAGGGTGCATCTGGTGCCTGGGCTGGGCTGTGGCAAGAAGCAAAATTGAGATCTCCGATTCAGATGTAGCCATGTTGTTGTTGTTGCTGTTTTTGTTGTTAGGGTCCATCGAGTCTGTTCAGACTCACAGTGATCCTCTATGCAACAGCATGAAACGCCGTCTGGTCCCGTGGACACAAGTAGACAAATGACCAACGATGCCATCCAGATCCTAGGAAGAAATGTTCCTATGCATTAGCGATAAGAGAAATACAAATTAAAAGAATATTGAGGTCCCGCCTCACACCGATACTTTTAGCAAAATTTAAAAACAGAAAATGGTAAATCCTGGAGAAGATGTTGAACGATTAGAATGCCCATATATTGCTGGTGGGGCTGTCCAATTGTGTCGCCACTATGGAAAGCAATATGGCACTTCGTTAAATAAATGCAAAGACAAGTACCTTATGATCCAGCCACCTCTCTGCTGGGTATATATATCCTAAAGAAATAAAAAACACAGCACAAACAGATATAAGCACACCTATGTTTATTGTAGCAATTTCCGTAATAGCAAAAACATGGAAGCAGCACAAAATTCTGGTTATAATGGAATGTAAATGCAAACTCTGGTACAGTCATACAGTGGGATATTATGCATCAATTAAAATAAAACATGAGCTCACACTTTAGAGGATAGTATGCTTAGCAGAGTTAGTTAATCTTAAAATGATAAATATTTAATTGCACTAATATTATAAGTAAAAATAAACACCCCCCCCAAGTGAATTTTATTCCAAAAGATAAGACTTTGAAGACTACGAGGAGGCCAGGGACTGGGACAGGCACAAGAATAGGGCAGGGGTGAGAAGTTACAGAAGGGGGAGGAAAGATGGCAGGGGAGAAAAAGAGAGAAAGAACCACATTTATGGAAGTGGGGTTAAATGGATGTTATTACTCATTTCACTTGCTAATATGAGCTGCTGTGAAAGTCTAAAGAATATGCTTTAAAAAAACAAAAATAAATAAGGTTAATTAATTAATGCTAGTGAAGCCTTACAGCCTCAAAAGTCCTCCAGATTCTTTAATCCTCGACCTAAATATCGATCCGATTGACTAAAAAAGGAGGAACCGTGGAAATAAAGTGCCTTTGGAGAATTTAGTGGCACACAAGTTCATTTCAAAGATATGGAGATAAAACAAAACAAAAATACGGCCCTGTCCTGGGCCGTGCTAACAATTGTTCCCATGTTTGAGCCCAGAATTGCTGCTACTGAGTCAATGTGTCTTGTTGAGAGTCTTCCACTTTTCAGCTGCCCCTCGACTTTACCAAGCATGATACCCTTTTCCAGGCATTAGTCTCTTCTGACAGTACACTGGACAAAGTCTCAGGATCCTTGTTTCTAAGGAGTGTTCTGGCTGTACTTCCAAGATAGATTTGTTTGTTCTTTTGGTAGTCCATGGTACCCTCAATATTCTTAGCCAGCATCAGAAATCAAATGCATTTCTTCTTCTTTGTTCTTCCTCATTCAATGTCCACCTTTCAAGTGCATAGGAGACTGGGGAAACCTTATGAGAAGTCACATTAAAGGCCACAAAGCCCAGTCACTGGGCAATGACCCTTGGAACTGTGGCATCGTCCAATCAACCCCTGGGGCAATTTATCAATGATAGTTTCCTGGTTTTCATTCTGCTTCAGTAAGTCTTGGCTAGACCTTGGGACTCTGGGTTTTAGAAAGAGAAAGCTTTCCATATGTCCCTAGAGGATTCTGTGGCCCAGTCATCTTTGGGGACCAATTCATATCCTGAACCCTACACTCAATGCATACATCCTATATGCAGCTGTGGCGACCAGGGCACCCAGCCTTGGCTTGATCTCTCCCAGGAAGAAGTGTCTCAGTACTTCAAAAGGCCACCTGTTCTACAGTAGTCTAGAATTTTGCCTATATTGTTCCACAACATCACCTTCATGAGCCTTGTATGTATTCGACCTTATTCCACTCCCTGCAGGTAGCGACAAGCCATGCAATACATCTCCTGATGGCTGAAGTCCAGACTCCAAACCCTAAACTCGCTGCCATCCTTTGCAGTGACCTTAGAGGAAGAGGAGAACTGCTCCCTATGGGTTTCTAAGGCTGTCAATTTTTAGAACGCCTCCTCTTTCTCCAACAGCGAGAGCTGTTGGCAGTTTTGATATGCCGCCCTGGTGGTTAGCAGCTCGCTGTGAACCCACTCTTCCACCAGAGCTTCCTTGATGACTGAGTGCGCACAAAGTATTGATTCTCTCCCTGCCAGATTTGAAGCCACCACGTCCTCTCTCCTTCTTCCGAATGTCTGCTTCCCAAACCCTCCCTCGACATTTTCTCAGCCCCTGACCCAGACCGCTTTCGTCCACTCTCAGGATCAATTCCACATCTTCTTTTCAGTTCAGAGGCCCTTTGGTTTTGAATGACGCTCCTTCCAGGAAAGTCCTGAAGGATGCAGGCAAAGGTTTGCCATTCCTGTGGTACAGGAGGCCAGTGATGCATGTTGACTTTCCCCATGCCCACTTTTCCTGTCTTTGGTGCGGACGTAGTTGCCTGCTGAAAGCAGTCTTCTGGTGGCATCGAGGTGACCAGAACAGGCGACCAGAACAGGCCCAGGGAAGGAATAGGAACCCTGGTCATCACTTCCTCAGGGAATCAAGACCCAAGAGACTTGGCCTTTGTTATCCAGGGCAGTCAGCCTCCCCCCAACCCCCCTTTTTTTTTCCTCACCTGAAAGCATAGGAGCTCTCTTGGCACTATTGGCTGCTGGGGAAATGAGAGGATTTCAGGTCCTTCCAGGTCTCTGGGCAGCAGGTACATGTGACTGTTGTGACTACTAACCAGAATGTTGGCAGTTCTAACCCACGCAGCAGAGACACAAATGAAAGGCCTGGTCCCTTGCTTCATTAAAGTTTATTACCAAGAAAACCCTGTGGAATAATCCTACTCTCTACCCTATGGGGTCACCAAGAGTCAGCATCGACTCAAGAACAATGAATACTCTACTATCCAGAGCTTGAGTTAAAGATCCAATGTTTCATTGCACATTTGGCTTGAAAATCTAATGTCTATGCCAGCCTTCTCTATAGGGGTCCAAAGACCTCATGTCCAGCTGGAAAATATCAGAATCCTTTTCCAAATTGGTAGGAAAATCATGCTTAGACAAGAATTAAGGATCCAGTTTCCAGAGCAGAATTCAAAAGAATGAACTAAGCACAAAGCCATTAATGCCAGTGCCGATTCCTATCCACCTTATAGGATAGGTTAGAACTGCCCGTGTGGGTGTCTGAGACTGCAGCTCTTTACAGGAATAGAAAACTTCATCTTTCTTCTATGGATTGCCTGGGATTCAAACTGATGACCTTGTAACCAGCAGTCCAATGTGTAGCCCACTACACCTAGAAAAAGATAGTGTCCCAGATGCTTGCTCTGCTGTTTTTGGTAGCCACCTGGTTGGCAAAATCACACATACCACATTCAGAGCCTGGTGGTCCATAAGGTTTTCAATGTTGTTGTTTTTCACCACGTTGTTGTTGTTTTTAACAGATCCTCAGGCTTTTCTTCCTAGCCTACCTTAGTTTGATAGCCTAAGTTCCCCTTGGACATCCTTACAACATGCAGCCTCCGCTGACAGTTGAAGGACATTGACTAGGACTCAAATCCAGGTCTCCATTGTGGAAGGCAAGAATTCATTCAGTAAGCCATTGTGTTAGGCTGGATAATCTAGACAAAAAATTAGTAATATTCATATATGTCTAAGCAAGATCTTTATGTCAAGAAGTCATCTCCTAGCTAGAAGGCATCCCAGCTCAGTCCGAATCAATCCATAAGTCCGATGCTATCCAGGGCCTCCTTAAACTCACCACACTGCAGGCCAATGATTCAGAAGGGCAAAGCAAGAAGCAGGAAGATCACAGGCCTGTGAGTACAGTCACACTGATCCAAGGTCAGTGGAAACATAGCTGGTGCCCACAGCTTTCAAGGTCTGATAACCTCTATAGTGCCACCCCTGGAGACAGCCACAGAAGCCTAGCAAACAGGATGGTGAAGGGGCAAAGAGAGAGAGGAGGGGTCCTCAGTGTCTCCTTTAGAAAAGGGCCACAATTTCTAGAAGGCATCAACAGACTGCACTCTAGACACAAGTGCAAGTTGCCATACTATTTAACTGCCACAGCCACCATGTTTTTGGCACAGAACAAAAACAGATGTGATTTTCATTTTGAATATCAATCCCCTTAGGCCTGGCGAATGATGTTTTCTGGACTACTCCGCAGAGAGGATTTCTGGACTTTATCTCAAGACCCCCTACAAGAGTACCCAACTGATTCATGCCCTCTCCCCAGGGGCCAGTTAAGTTTGACGTATCATCAGGTATTTGCCAGCTCCAATAAGGGTGGACTTTCCTTGAGTCCTGCTCATGAGGTGTGGGTCTACAAAGACGAAAAGAGGCAGTCCCCTTCAAGAGGCCTTCCTCTTGAAGTGGTACAGGAGAGAGGGCAGATGTTAAGGAATGCCTTGGCCCCACTGAGGATGTCAGCAGTCTGTTTATCACATACAGCCATGAGGTCTGTTCTGCTTAATGCTCTGGTTCCTGTGAGATTCACCTGAGCAGCTGAAGGTGAAGGGGCTCTGTAGACTCGGCAGCTTTAGACCATGTGAGTGATCTCACTATCAGTCTGCTGTCAGGTATTAACAGCCTTCTCTCAAGAGTACAGGAGCTTGAGCAGGTAGCCAAATATGTACAGGTAATCCTACAGGATTCAAAAGAGCCAGGCTTTATTCTCAAAATGATAGCAAGACTCCTTTTGTTTTCAGAACAAAGGCTTGTTCAAACCCAGAGCAATCAAATGTCGGTTTGGCTGGGTTTTTGAATCGCTTCTGTAAACATGTTGTCAGCATCTACCTCTCTGCCTTTTCCCCCAACCCCTTTGTCACTGCCATTCTTGAATGTGATTATGGATTTAAAAACCTACATTCACATAAACAGACTACATACTCTTTGGTTCACTATTACTGAGTTGATTCTGAGTCAAAGTCACCCTAGGGGCAAAGTAGAACTACCCCTGTGGGTTTCTGAGGTGAAACTCTTTATGAGACCAAAAGCCCAAAAGCCTCATCTTTCTCCTAAAGTACCACTGGTGGGTTTGAACTACCAAACTGAAGGTTAAGAGCCCAACACATAGCACACTACGCCAAGGATCAGTCACAGAATGGACTTAATGGGTCTCAAAGCTACTGTCACAGAGCTGATGCTGACTCACGGGCACCTAGATATAGTATCCAAAGCTATAAATCCTTATGGAGCAGAGAGCCTCATCTCTCTTCCCAGGTGTGGCGGGTGGGTTTGAACCTCTGACCAATGGTAAGCAGTCTTGCCTGACAGTTGACCAGGGTTCAATGGATCTCCCAGGCCTCTGTGATTTTGAAGTGGACATGTGCTTCAGAGCTGCAGTGCAGTCAGTCCATGAGCTCAGGGAACCTTGTTCACAATGGAAATAAATGCTGCGAGGCCCTGAGCCTTCCTCACTCTAGGTTTGGAATTCAACCATTATGAACCCTAACGTTGTTACCAACTAGTTCCTCTGAGTCAGTCGTCAGGTTTTCCTTCTTGGTTGTTTCACGGGGGTCAGGAACATCTGGCCCTCAGGTTGGATGTTGTTATTGTATACGCCATAGAGTAGGTTACAACTCATAGCTACCCCAGCGAGATACAACAGGACAAACTATTCCCCTGGTCTTACAGCATGCTCGCCATTCTTGCTACGTTCAAATCCATTGCTGCAGTCACAGTTTCAATTCATCTCGTCAGAGACTTCCTTCTTTGTCGCTGCCCCTCGACTTGACCAAGCATGATGTCCCTCTCCAGGGATTGGTCCTTTCTGACCAGATGTGCAAAGTCTACGAGACCAACTCTGGCCATCCTTGCATCTCTGGAGCTTTCTGGATGTACTTCTTCCAAGACAGATTTGTTTGTTCTTTTGACTATCCATGCTACTTCAATATTCTTCACTAGCACCATAATTGAAGAGTATCTGTTCTTCAATCTTTGTTTTTCAATGTCCGACTTTCAAATGCATATGAGGTGATTGAAAATACCATGTCTTGGGTCACCTTAGTCCACAAAGTAACCTCCTTGCCTTGTAATACTTTAAAAATGTCTCGTGCAGCAGATTTGCCCAACAGAATGTGTCATTTGCTTACTTGACTGCTAGATCCATGACTTGATACATGAGCTAATTAAACATTTGACCCAGGGTGGCCCTCAAATGAAGTTATAAATATCCACGTGGCCTTTGGTGGAAAAAGAGATTCCCCACCTCTGGTCTAGAAGCTCCATGGAACTCTCTTTATCTTCACAGAAGCACAAAAGCCTCTCGTGATGTGTGGGCAGTGATTTCCTGTGGTGTGCTTCAGCTGGGGACCAAACTCAGACCTCCTATCTGGAAGGGAAGTTTTCTACCACTGAAGCCTCAAGGCCTCCTTGAGCCAGAGAGACTTATTTTATGAGATGCTAAGTGAAAGACACCAGATTGTGAATCTGATTAAACATCGGTTGATTTGTTAGTAATCTCTTAAATATCCTGCCTCTGGCTCTTACAGCACGATGCCTAGTGGTTTGAAACACTGGGAGAAATCCAACACCTATGTGTTGAATGGATGAATACATACTGGAATTCATGGACAGTGCACATGTGATTCTCACATTAACCATGGCTGCCCATGTTACTATAACAGCAAAGATCCCTGTGGTATATATGCTTGTATGTGTATGTGTGACATCAAGCATTTCAGAAAATTAATCTAAAAACCTACTTCAGAATGAAACAAGTAACTCTACCCACTTCCAATAGAACCACCTTGCTTAGTCAGTGTATTTTCCTTTGATCCTTCGAGACAACAGTTTGAACTTTCTTTCTCCCAAGACACTTGTTGGTGTTAGGTTCCAGCAAGTCAATTCCAACTCACAGTGACCCACAATACAAAGCAGAACGAAACACTGCCTGACCCTGCACCATTCTCACCTGATTGTTTTGTCTGAGTCCAGTTTTGAAGCCACTGGGTCGGTCTGCCTCCTTGAGGGAAATCCTCTTTTACGCTGCCCCTCTATTGGACCAAGCACGATGTCTTTCTACTAGGACGGGTCTCTCATGACAACATGTCCAAAGTGTGTGAGACAAAGTCTCACCGTCCTTGCTTTTAAGGAACATTCTGGTTGTATGTCTTGCAAGATGGATTTGTTTACTTTTCTGGCATTGATCTGGGTTATAAAATGAAGAAAAGCAAAACTGAAATGGACTTCAATGCTTTTGTGACACCCGAGCGAAGAATGTCAAAGGGTATGGGCGCAACAAGGATACTCTTCCATGCCAGGCTCAATTGAGTGAGGACAAGCACCAGAAGTGATCAGCAAGATTAACAGCCGGTTGAAAGAGAAACAGACCAAGAAAACCCAACTCACTCCCTTTGAGTCTGTACAGACTCACAGCAAATAGGGCAGGGTAGATCTTGTCCTGTGGGTTTTCTAAAATCCCTGAGGGAGAGTAGAAAACCTCAGTTTTCTCTTTCGGAGTGACTGGTGGATTCAAATTGCTGACCTTTCCCAATCAGCCCAACGCATAATCATTACACCAGCAAGACTTCAAAAAAAGACAAGAGGATGTTCAACTGAGATTACTACAGGTCACCAGAGCCATCCATCGAGCTGTGAAAATACTCAAGACCACGGAAAACAGCAACGACGGAAAACATCGCCTTTGAATCCATTCTGACTCATGAAGACCTCCTGTGGGTCAGCATAGAACTGTGCCCCAGGCGGTTTTCAATGCCTGCTTTTGGGTGGAGGTGGGGGAGGGGGAGTAGATCTATCTCCAGGCCTTTCTCCTGAGACACCTGGAGGTGGACACAGGCTACCAACCTTTCAACCAGCAGTCAAGTTCTTCAGTTGTGGATACCACTCAAGGTCTCCATTGAACTGCTTCATCCTTTAGAAGCTATGGGGAGGCTGGTGGCGTGGCATAGGATTTTAGCAAACTACCATTTACTAGAAGCCTCCATGTGTGAGACTCTGCAAGGTACCAGAAGATGAGGAAGGCTCCCTTCATAGGCATGGTCATTTTTAATCTAAAAGCAACCCTGGAAAGTAGTCTTACTCGCCCAAGGAACAGATCAATGCATTCAATGAGTTTCCAAGGTTACCTATCTCATAAGCAACATCATTGGACCGAAAAGAAAAGACTAACTCAAGCTCACCCCATTGTTTGCTCAGTGCCGGGATGACACAAACATCAATAGAAGGTGGTGATAGAGGACAGATATTTATTTCTCACCGTTTTGGGGGCTCATGTTTAAAACGGGATCTCAAGTCACCTGTGAGTTGCTCTCCTACTTTCCGTGATGGTCTTAGGGCCATAGTGGGCTACTCGTTGGGCTGCAAACCACAAGGCCAAATGTCTGAAACCACCGGCCACTTGTCCAGAGCAAGATGAGGCTCTCTACTTGCATAAAGAATTACAGTCTGGGAAGCCCACAGGGGCAGTTCTACTCTGTCCTGGAGGGCCACTATGAGTCAGAATCAACCTAATTCTGATGAGTGGATTCTGACGCAGCAACCTTAGGGGACAAAGTAGAACTGCCTCATGGGTTCCTAGGGCTGGAGACCTTTATGAGAGGAGATCGTCTCATCTTTGTTCCTTGGAGTGACTGGTGGGTTCCTACCCCTGGCTTTCCAGTTAGCAGCCCGATACCTAATCCACAGTGCAGCAGAACTCCTTCCCAGAGGTGTCATTTTCTTTATTTCCTTGTTAAGTGATAGGGAGTCGCTATGTACACAGAACAAAACACCGCCTGGCAGAACAGCACCTCACAACCATTGCTGTACTTGAGCCCATCACTGGAGTCACTGGGTCAATTCCTCCTGTCAAAGAGTCTTCCTCTTTTTCACTGCCTCTCTTCTTTATCAAATCTGCTATCTTTTTCTACAAATGTAAGGGTTAGAATTTCAACACGTATATATTGGTGAGACACAATTCAGTTCTGGAACCCCAGACACATTCCATGCACACAGAGTGTGGCAGCGCTCCTGGGTTTCTGGGTGAGCCTGTAATGGAGAACCAGAATATCTCCTCTTGGCGCTATCTTCTCTGATTTAAAAATAAACGGCATTGATTTAGCACTGAAGTCTTTTCATATAAGGATTTATCTCAACAGGAACTTTTAAAAGACATAAAATATACAGTTTATGTAGCCTTGGGTTTCTTAACTGAGCCAAATCAAACTGAATAATAAAGTAAAGCAGAATAATAAAACGATCAAATAGTGGAAGATCAAGTCAGGATGGATCTGGAAGCACCTTTTATAATTACTCAGCTGGAAGTGGTCTCTGTAGATTTGGCAGAACAGAATCATGAAATGAATTAAGACCATACCAAATTATTAATACTTTTCATATGCTGAAAGAAAAGGGGGGGGGGAAACTTCCTTCACATTGCTTGGGGAACTGGAGTGAAACATCTCAAATAACAGGCTGGGCAGATTGAAGAGAAGTTAATCAATAGGATATTGCCCATTATTCTTTAACATCCCCTGGTCTCGTCATGTGAACATTTATAGGTCTTTCTCCTCTGTTCAAGGACTGTCAAATGCTTTGCTCATTGAATGGTTGGAATTCCTTGGTGGGACTTTCCAGGGGGTGCTTTCGTGGAAGGCAATAGCCGAGGTGCCAGCCCAGAGCTTTGATGACTTCCATAGTCACTTTCCACCTCCTGGCCCAGTCCCCACCTGTCCATTGTGGCTGACACCTTGGTGCTGCAAAAAGAAGGTGGCTTGGATGACAGGCTCCACTTGCTAGCACCCAGGGACCACCTCAATTCTGGAGTCCAAGTCATGCTTTACTCAGGACCATCACTGGCCAATGAGTGAACCAGGCAAGACAGGGCTGCTGGACCCGGCCATCATCCCCCAGGGTGGGGGGCATCTCTCATAGGCAACCCTTGCTCCAGAGTTCATTCATGGGCTGGCAGAGAGATTCATCTGCTCCATCCCTGGTCTGACAGCTCCCAAGCCAACCCTGGCAATCACAAATGTGTCTCCCCACATGACCGTCCCAAGGAGATTGTCACAAAAAGGAAACAGGGTGACTTATAAAAATCCCAACCGACTCATAGGCATCAGGTCAATTCTGACTGTGACCCTACAGACCTATAGACCAGGGTAGATCTGTCTGCCCCAACTGAAGCTGCACACCTTTATAGAAATAGAAAACTTTCTTTCTCTCCCATGGACTGCTAGCTATGAACTGCTAACCTTAATTCCAACGTGTAACCCATTGTGCTCGCAAGGGTCCTTGGATAACTTATAAGAACAGGTCTCCTTGGGAAAAGACTAAGCTTAAACCAAACTCACTGTTTGGTTGACTCCTGGCAACCCCCTGTGGGTTTCCAAGGCTGTAACTGTTCGCAGGAGTAAGAAGCCCAGTCTTGGCCCCATGGAGCGCCTAGTAGTGGTTTCAAACTGCCCACCATGTGGATTGCAGCCCAACATGTGACCACACCACCATAAACACAAAAATGTGTGGTCTCACAATTATAAAGGCTTGAAGTCAACAAAACACTGTGTTGGCTAGCCATGCTTCCTCCACGTTTTCTTAGTCTCTCTCGGCTTCTGGGGCTCCCATTGGCTCATTGTAGCAGCTGCAGGCAACCATCCTTCATCTGTCTCCCCATGTCTCTTCTCCTTGTATCAGGACACGAGAGTTGGGAAAGGATCCATCCTATTCTAGTATGATCTCAAGGTGGCCTCACTGATAAAACCCTCAAATGCCCTGTTTCTAAACAAACTTCTAGTTCTCGGTATAGGAATTGGGACTTTACCTTAGATTGGGGTGGGGGAAAGACACGATTTCCCTGTCATTGTCCAAATAAAACGTTTTCACTCCTAACCTCTTGCAATAATTTTCTAGAAGGCATAACTTACAACTGGAGTCTATCTGACAGAGATAACCTGGGTAGGCCATTGTGAGAGAGGAGAAGTCTATAGCCAATCCTTAGCCCAAGAGTGGTTCTAGCTGTTGCTAGGTGACTTGGAGTGGGTTGCCACTCATAGTGGCCCTATGCACCACCGAGCAAAAGGCCATCTGGTCCAGCCCCACCCTCACAATTGTAAGTTTGAACTCATTGTTGCAACTACTGTGCCAATCACCTTGTTAAAGTCCTTTTTTTTTTTTAAACCGTCTGATATCCTTTTCCAGGAATGGGTTTCTCCCGAAAACATGCCGAAAGTATGCCATCCTTGTCTCTAAGGAGCATTTTGGCTCTACTTCTTCAAAGACAGATCTGTTGGTTTGTTTTGGCAGCCCATGGTACTTTCAATATTATTCACTGCACTTTCAATATGATTTACTGCCACTACAATTAAAGGCATGGACCCTTCTCTAATCTTCTTCTGATTCAAGGTCTAACTTTCACTTTATTAAGAGGCGATTGAAAATACCACACCTTGGACCAGGAACACCTTACTCCTCAAAGTGATGTCCTTGATGGTCAACATTTTAAAGGGAAACTGCCTTAGCAAGCAATTCTTTATTACATGCTTTATAGGTGCCATGTCCCATGCTTTACACCTGACCTCACTCATGTTCCCAAACCTCTTGAGGTCTGTGAGTATATGTAGGCATTGCATGAGGGAATGACTTCGGAGGAGTGAAGTGCTGTGCCCAAGGTCACACAGCAGGTGAGATTCTCTGTCATCCAGGACTCATAACAACATGTAACAAAATGTCACTATGGTGGTTGTAGTAGAAAATGATTATTAAAAAGATATTCTAAAGAAAAGAAATGAATAGAGTAAATGAAGAAAAGAGGGAGGGAAGTAAGAGGGACAGAAGGAGAGAAGGAAGAAAGGACTAAGGATCATGAGGCTTTCAGAATCATTGAGCGAGGTGAAGGGCAAAGCTCACATCTCTTTAGCCAAGAATAAAATCACGTACTTCATTCAAAAGCCATCCCTTCCATTTTTTAGCCATAATTTTATTGGAAGCTTTTTATAGCTATTATAACAATCCATACTTCAATTAGATTAAGCATACTTGTATAATTTCAGCAGCCATCAGTTTCAAAACATTTTCTTTCTTCTTGAACTCTTAAGCTCCCCTCATTCCTTTTATGCATCCCCATTATTGTGTGGTTGCCTCTGATGGGCTGGACCTAGGTCCTCAACCTGGCTTAAACTTGTGCCCACTATTGTCAGCCCTTGGAGCAGGAGCATCTTTGAGATCTACCCAGAGAAAGAATTGGTTGACCTTATGAAATGTGTTCTAGGCAAAACAGTGGACTCCCAAAGATGCCCCAAGTCTATTCTCTAGATCCCATGAAAACACTATCTGACATGACAAAGAGGAAGTAAAGAAGCAAATCAAATTAAGGTTGGTGATCTGATGACCCTAAGATAAGGAGACTTTCCCAGATTACTTGGGCAGGTCCAATCTCATCAGCAATCAATCAAACCTCTGGCCATCTAGTCCATTCCAAGTCATAGCTTTCTCCTAGGTGGGTATATAAAAATGTACTACATAGGATTTTCAAGAAACATATCACTTAAGCCTTTCTTCTGTGGCACCATGGGTGGGGTTTGAAGCCTCAGACTTATCGTGAGCACCTGAGGACTGAACCATGTGTGCCATCCAGAGACTAAGTCCAAACACTAGGATCAGTGAAAGCAGAAATAAGAGGCAGAAGAACCAAATTATGCAAAGTGAAAAGGGAAAAACTGACCCCTGTGGCCATGGAGTGAGAAGCAGACATGAGCCAGAGGAAGTGGTTTCAGATGCCAGAAAAGGCCAGAGGGCATATGCTCCCAGAGAGTCTCTGGAAATATAAAACTCAGCCCTGCCAAAGCCTTGACTTCAGACCTCTAGGATTGACAGCTCATGAATGCAAGTTGCTTGAATTCACCATGATTGTCTTGCTTTGCTATAGCTTCAACCAGAGACTAATAGTGTCATTTGTCCCTGAGACAAGCATCATGGGAATAAAGAGCCACAGTTGTCCACCAGACCCATTCACCTCAAAGGTCATTCTCTGAGGCATGGGAAAATCAGAAAAGAGGGCACTGAGGTTGAGCTAGAACCATTGGGTAAACTAAATGGCAGGGAAGTTGCAATGAAAGTGACAATCATCTGAGTAAGACACAGCAGAAATGGAGAGGAGAGGAAAACAAGATTTAGAAACACTGCCTGGTGTCTAGAAGGGAGAATGAGCTGAGTGGTGAACTGATGAGCTGCCAGCCTGGGTTTGGACTTGAAGCCGCAATATGAACCTGCACTGGAGAGAGGAAGTCTTGAGAATGACTTAAGAAGCTTGGGAGGCTAGTGACAGCGAGGCAACTTTCTGACTATCCCAAGACTGCAAGTTATTTGAGGGCCCTCTTGAGCTCCAGGATGATAAAATCAACAACCTTAGCAAAATTAGAAACAGGGCATCAGATTTTGCATCCATTAAGTGCAGTGAAGCAAAGCAGATTTATTTAAGAATGAAAAGAAGAAAAAAAAAGTATAGCTGACCCCTCAAGACCAATAATGAGAGTAGAGATACTAGGAGGGGATAGTGAAGGTTGGGTGGAAAGGCAGAGCCTACCACAACAATTGACTTATCACTACCACCCCCACTACCCCAGGTGAATGAACAATGAAACATGGATGAAGAGAGGGAGAGAGAGAGAAGTCAGTGGAAGACATGAAAAAATAATAATTTATAAATTATCAAGGGTTAATGAGGTAGGGAGCAGGTGGTGTTGGTGAATGAGATGACACCAAGGGCTCAAATTGCAAACAAATGTTTTGAAAATGATGATGGCAGCATATGTACAAATGTGCTTGACACAATGGATGGATGGATGGATTGTGGTAAGAGTTGTAAGAGCCTCCAATAAAATGATAATAAAAAAGATTTATAGACTTAGAAACCCTTGGGGGGGGGGTGGTTCCTTCTCTGTCCCATATGGTCATCATGAGTTGGACGTGATTTGGCAGCAGTAGGTTTGTTGTTGAAGGGTAATAAATAAAAAAATTTAAAAATGGAAGGAGTGTAAATATTTCTGGAGCACAGAAAGATGATAAATGGAAAGCAGTAGTATAATCTTATTAAATTTTTGTTGTTGAGTACCATTGAGTTGGTTCTGACTCATAGTAAGTGACCTCATTTAGTGAGTAGAATGAAACACTGCCCTGCCCGTGTCATCATCACCATCCTTGGGGAAGCCCCTGGGTCAGTCTGTCTTGCTGAAGATCTTCCCCTATTTCACTGACCCTCTGTTTTACCAATGTAACACTTTGTTAAAGTGGATCATCTAAAATTAGATTGATAGAGGGAGAGATATACAACCCAATGAATTGGAATTGAGTATCCAGAAATTCCTGATCCTTGGCAACAAACAATAATTCATTAAGTAGGAAAGAAATAGCATCTTTAGTGAACGATGCTGGAAAAATTGGATCTCCATCGGCAAAAGAAATCTTACATCCTGTATAAAAACATACTCAAGATGGACCTAAATATAAACCTCTGACCTAAAAGGATAACAATGAAAGAATAGAGACAAATATAAGGGCCCTGACATAAGGCACAAGTAAATACACTACTAAACATAATGAACAGTATTCACACTAAGGACCTTCTAAAAATATAACATATGGACACATTAGAAGATTTCATCAAATGGGTAAAATGAGAATCCACAGAATGGTAGTTGGCGGGGGGGGGGGGGGGGGGGGGGACATTTGGCAATGCTATATCAGATAAAGATTTTTTAAAAAATCTACAGAAAACTACAATGCCTTTGTGGTAGTTATATAATCATTTGTCAATTTGAGGATTAAGAGTGTATGAGTAGGGTCTAGCTTGTCAATCAGATCATGGCCA
Source organism: Nesogale talazaci (assembly GCA_004026705.1). Taxonomy (NCBI): domain Eukaryota; kingdom Metazoa; phylum Chordata; class Mammalia; order Afrosoricida; family Tenrecidae; genus Nesogale; species Nesogale talazaci. The sequence goes on from PVJH01001048.1 coordinate 104,129, forward strand.
GTGAGGCCTCTGTGTAAGCATGGCCTTCCCTTGAGAATTAGGGACAGTCCTGTATTTCTTTCTTAGAGGCAGGAGACACTTCTCTCTCTCTCTCTCTCTCTCTCTCTCTCTCTCTCTCTCGACCTACTCCCTGTGAGATTCTCTACTGAAAAGGCTTACTTCCTGTGAGCCATCCCTGAGGAGAAGCCACATGAACCTACCCCAGTGTAGCCCTGGGAACTGGAAAAGCCAGGAGGAGCTCCCTGCCGGCGCTGACTTGCTTACAATGCCACTGGATCAGACTTTCTACCCACTGGCCCCCAAACGCCCTGCATTTGGCATCATTGCATGTGTTTTCATGAGTGTGAAGAGGATTTTATAGACTGGTATCCAACATATGGGCTAAAATCAGACTTAGCAACTTGGACTGGACTGGGATGGGATGCTTTCTTAATATACAATTACCCTTTATATAAAACTCTGTCTTATACCAATATGAGTTTCTATGGATTTTTTTCTCTAGTCTGCCCAGACTAACACAGCCTTATTAAGAAAAAAATACCAGTGACTCTACCAAACATTGGGTATCAGACTTGAAGAGACAATTTACTGATGATGACATCCAGGCAACCAACAATCCTACAAAGCTATGTTCTGATTCATTAGTCTTTAGAGGAATACAAGTTATGACAACAAGATAGTACCTCATACCAACACTTTTAGCAAAACTAAAACAAAAACAGAAAATAATAGATTCGGTGGGAGGGGGGATCTTTCATTCACTGCTGGTGGGTTTGCAAAATTGTACAGCCACTTTGGAAATCAGTATGGTGCTTCCTCAAACAAATGAAAATATAAATACTTTATGGTCCTGCAATCTCTATACTTAGTGGATACCCTAAAGAAATAAAGAACAACACATAGAAAGGAAGATACAGCAATTTCTGTAATATAAAAAAGATGGAAATGATAAAAAAAACCTCTACCTGTAGAGGAATGAATAAACAAACTCTGCCACAGTCACACATTGGAATATTATGCATCCTTAAAAAACAGTGGCAAGACTGTCCAACAGCTCAAGGCATGGACAAAATTAGAGAACACTATGCTTGCCAAAGTTAGTCAATCTCATAAAGATAAATATTTTATCACACCAGTATGATAAAAGCAAAAAAGAAATTAGATGGATATAATCACTATTTGGCATATGTTTCTCTCCTTTGTTTTTATCTCATTGGTTTTCCATTTCTGGTTGTCTACTCCCCATCTTGTCCACGTCTCTCCCACCCTCCTGTAACTTCAGTAGTCCCTACACAGTGAATGGTGATGTCTGTCTTGGCAGTGATCCTGGGGTCAGAATAGGTAGACCCTAATTCCTCCAGCTTAGTGACAACGGCTGGAAGTGAAGTCTGCAAAAGCTGAACAAGGAATGAGGAAGATCAAAGAAGAAGGATTGCCCGTAGATTAAGATGCTGGTGCTGAGTAGTCAATCCACCACGGGCCACCGGAAGAACAAACAAATCTACGTCTAGCTAGGCTGCTCCTCTGAAGCTAGGATGGAGAGACTTCACCTTGCAGACTTTGGGCATGTTATCAGGAGGAACCAGTCCCTGGAGGTGGACATCACACTTAGTAAAATGGAAGATGGCCCACAAGGAGGTGGATGGAAACAGCTGCTACCACAGTAGGCTCAAGCATAACAATTGAGAGGATTGTGAAGGACCGGGCAGGATTCCGTTCCTGAAGAGTGGGAACCAACTTAGTAGCACATAGCAAGAACAACGAAGACTCATGGCCAATGGTGGGCTGCAAACTTCTCCTTGAGAACAATGTTTCTCACTCTCATCAAGGGTCACTTTGCATAGGAATCAAGTAGCCAGTTCCTGAGCACAATGATAACTAGAAGCAGAAGGAATGTTGGTAGCACAAAATTAAATGCTCAGTTGTCAACCAGTAAGCTGGTGGTTCAAGCCCAGCCAGCAGTGCCAGAGGAGAAAGGTCGAGAAACCTGTTCCTAAAAGATGACAGTGTAGGTGACGGCCCTATGTGGTTGCTTTTGTCAAAAACAGAGTTGATGGAACTTGATGGCAACTAGAGGTCCTGACTTGTAGTTCATGAGTTTCCCTGGGAGTTATCGGCAAATCAGAAGGTGGCCAAGAATCCTGATTATGTATTATCTGTTCCCATCTGAACTTTCCATTGGGTCTGACTCACTCCAAATTTCCGAAGGCCAAGAGTCCTTGGGCATTTTATCTCTGGTTAAGAGTTCCTGGGTGGTGTCATTAATTCAATCATGGCTAACATCAAGATTAGATGTGGGAGTCCATTCAGGGCCACCTCAGAAGACAGAATGGGCTATCTACTTCAGAGGAAGGGTGGGGGCGGGGGAACAAATACATTTGGGCGAACTGAGGTGGTACAGAAATGTAGAAAGAGCACAGAATGGAGAACCAAGAAACCTGGATTCTGCTCCTTTTCTTCCCAGCTCTTTACTGTCTGCATGTTGATCTCTTAGGACGTCTGCTTTGAATCCTGCTCAAAGGGGAGCAATAAGGTTATAAGCCAGAAACAACCAAGTGTCATGCCGCCACACTTGCTCTGCGGCTAATGGGAAGGCAGGTGGCCAGAGTCCACCTAGAGGTTTTGCGGAAGCAAGACCTGGCGATCTACTTCTGAGAAGCCAGCCCCTGAAAACCCTCTACTTGGTGAGACACATGCCCATTGGGAGTCAGGATCCAGCAACGGCACTGGTATGGTTTTGTGAGCCCTATTTTACCTACTTTTGTTCTGCTCTTTCTGACTCCATTTGGATTTTCAGCCAAAATGGCACTGGGACTAAGGCCTGTGGGTCTCTCTCTCTCTCTCTCTCTCTCTCTCTCTCTCACACACACACACACACACACACACACACACACACATCCTGACCCAAAGGGCCAGCCTCCTGCTGATGTGACAGCCGCTCACCAATCTCCCCACTGCCAGCCCCAGAAGCTCACACAGCTTCTATGAGTACCTGGAATTCTGTGTGCCTCTTGCATTTCTAATTCTTTCATCATCTTTTGATTTTTTTTTTTTTTTTGGATTCGGTCTTGATTTCCTTCAATGCTTCTTTCTCCCTTGGGCATATGTGCTCTATCCCAACATCTGCTTCTGCTTCCAGTCTCCTGCTGGAACCTCTGGCAAACAGTCACTGGATTTCTGCCCCGTGATCTTCCTCCATCTCAATAAATTATCTTCTCTCCTGCTAATGGGTCCCCAGGTCTCCTGACCTGACCTCCAGGCTTTCAGGGAGCAGGAGAAATTCCCCTGAATTGATTTTCTTCGCCAGCACAACCTCATTCATGCTGACTGCTTTCTGTAGTCAGCCTGACATTAATGCACTTGGCAGCCCTCAGAAAAGTGAGCTAAGTCTATGTTTTCCTTGTACACATGCATGAAGATTATGGAGTGGACAGCATGGCTGCTTGAATGTAGAAGTCTTTGGAAATCCCAGCTCCTCAGGTCTCTGTAATACACACACACACACACACACACACACACACACACACACACACCCCACACACACAGCAGCCTAGGGCTTGGCCTCACAAACCCATCAGCCTTCTGAAAAAATTGAAAGCTTAGCAGACTGGTGCTGTATTTCCTCTGGCCTCTGTAATATTGTGGGCTCTGTGCTCCAGAGGGTGAAGGAGATCAAACTTCCTCACCGAGCCCCATCTCATCTGACATCTGCGAACAATGGGAGTGAATGCTGGAGCAGGAATGCTCTTGGAAGAGACAAAGCAAGCCCTGTACAAAATCAGGCTCTGCTTTCCAGGCCAGCCCCATGGCCTCACATTCCCTAGACACCTCCTCATTCCCAAAGAAACTGAGAGTAGGAATCTCATTTTCTGTCCATCCTATCCCATTAGGAATTATATTGTCATGCAGTTTGCTGGAGTCAATTCTGATGCATAAGTCTCCCACACGCAACTGAACAAAGTACCAGTCTCACAGTCATTGTTGTGCTTGAGCCCATTGTAGCAGTCACCGTGTTCAGTATCCCTCTACTTTACAAAGCATGACACCCTCCAGGGACCGGTCTCTCTCATAACATGTCCAAAGGACAGCCCGGCGAAGTCTCCTCATTCTGGCTTTAATTCTTCCCAGACAGATCTGTTTATTCTTCTGGTCGCCCATGGTACTTTCAGTATTCCTTGTCAACACCAAGTTTTAAAGGCAGCAATTCTTCTTCGGCTTTCCTTATTCTCTGTCTAGGAAATATCCAGATATCAGAAACAAAATCTACTTCTCTAGAGTCAGTTATGACTCATAACCACCCTACCCAGTCTTTTTTCTAAGAAGCAGAACTGCTGGGTTCAAACTCTTGACAGTCCATCATGCCAGTGCTGTGCCAACCGTGCCAAATCCCAGAACACCAAACTTACTGCCATCGGGTCAATGCTGACTCACAGGGACCCCCAGTGGGTCTCTGAGATTGGAACTGTTTTCTGAAACAGAAAGCCCATTCTTTCTCCCAAAGAACTGCTGGCGGTTTTTTTTTACCCTCCTGACCTTGATATTACCAGTCCAATGTGTAATCATGACTCCTACTGTGCCAAACGGGGTGTTTTTTAAATTCTCTTATACCTAGGGTCACTATGGGTCAGAACCAACTGGATAGTACCTAACAAGAATAATTGTTGACATGGATTCACCATGATCCCAGGTAGGTGAGAACAGAACTATGCCCCAGGGGGGGTGGGGAAGGCTGGCTTCTCAGAAGTAATCACCAGGCCTTTTTCCCAAGGTGCCTCTGGGTATGGACTCCATTCTCTCACCTCAGTTAGCCAAATCCTTTAGCCATTTGCAGCCCCCACGTCTAGTCTTCAAAGGAAGTGTCCAAACCACTTGGCTTCAAAGGACTTGTAGGGAACATAAACTGGAAAAGATGATGGATTTCTTTACCAGAAACTCCAGGTGGCCTCCTTTCATAAAACGGAGCCCTGCTTAGAATGTACACGTTGGCCTGCTCACTACAAAGCCCCCAGTTCAAAACCAGCAGGAGAAAGAGGAGTCGTTGACTCCTTTAAAGATCTTCCTCCCCAGAGGCAGGTCTACTCTGTGTTATGAGACCGAGCTGAGATAGATTTGTCTAGATGGCAGCGAGTTTGGTGTGTGTGTGTGTGTGTGTGTGTGTGTGTGTGTGTGTAAAATATTTAGCAGAGTGTCTGTCATTTTCCTTCATCAGTATTGGGAGGGTAACCTCAAGTTCAGTAGTTTGAACCCACCAGCTGTTTCATAGGAGAAAGACAGGGTTTTCTACTCCCACGACCAGTGACAGGAGCAGAAATTCTCAGGGGCAGTTTTAACCTGTCCAGAGGGTCACTATGAGTCAGAATCAACTCAAGATCAAGGAGGTTTTTGTTGTTGCTATTTTGTTAAATTCTTGTTTATTTAACACTTTCTCGTTTTCCTTGGAGTTTGAGCCTGAAGACGATGGGGTTGGGGTTATGCCTCGGGCAGTCACTTTCCTGGAAAAACACAAGGACATGTGAACACGTAAAGCAGCTCTCTACAGAGTACCGAGTCTCCTGTATTCTGACCCCAAATCTTGAGACAAGTGAGCCTGCCGCCATCATTTCCACTAAACTGGGAGGAAATTGAAACATTCAGACCTCTGGCTTCTCCCAGGTCTGGTACCTAGGCAGCCGGTGAGAGAAAATACCTTGTGATGTTCAGCCCCGTGACCCATACTCACCCCCAGTCAAGTCCATTGGAGCACGTCTTCCAGGATGTGCGGGAGGTGAATTCCTTTTAACCTTCAATAAAACCATTCGTTGCTTTCAGCTTCACGTCGACCTCTTCCTCTCTGCTGACCTCTTGCCTCTCCAGAGAGAAAAAGCCATCAACTGAGGCATTCCACGGCTGTCTGAGACTTTGGGCATCAAGTAGAACCACCCCAGGAGGTCAATCTGGATGATTATTTGAGGGAGTCGGTTTCCTTTGAAGGAGGCACAATGTCAGCTCTGTCTATGGTAGACTCTGCTGTATTACTGAATTGAAGTATGCCTTAGGGATTTACCCCAAATGCTTATTTTAATTTAAACTCTGGGAGTTTAACTTTTCCAAAACACTCAATTTTGTTCATTATGAAAACTAATAACTGGCTTACTTCACTGTGATTTGGAAACAGAGGTTAATTATGTGCAGTGGAGTGGTCTTAAGCTAATCTAAGGTCTACCTGAACGTGGCATGACGACTAATTGATTCCTTCATGCCACGATGAGAAATGCTCATCTCATCGCAGTGAAAAACTCAACAGATGCAGTTCCCATTTAACTCCGCTGTTCATCCAAGAGGCCATGTCTTCTCAATGGTGACCATCTTTCTTGAGACCAGTTGCCTTCCACTCAAATCTTGGGTGTCAAAGAAGAACTGTATGCCGAAGGTTTCCAAGGACTGACTTGGGCAAGCAGCAGATTTCTAAGGTACTGCTGGCTGGGCTTGAATCTCCGATCTTTTTAGTAGAAGCTTAGCATTTTAACCATTTGTTTCACCTGGGGATTTCTGTCCCTCCTTCACGATCTGTGTGAGACCACTCCATCCTCCTTGCAAGAACACGCCACTCCATTCCGCCTCAGAGAGGGCTCACCACAGGCTGGATCACTGGTCACCAGAGTCTACCATTTAAAATTCAGCATAAGGTTAGGGGAGCTGAGGATGTGTGCTCAATGATGTTTGGGAACACTAATGGGGTAGAGGTGCGGTTGATTGGTAGCTTAGGCTAGGAAATAAAAAATGATCTGAAATGGAAACCCACACTGAAGTTACAACAAAAGCAATCTTAATTAATGACTTCATAAGAACTAAGCAAAATAAGAAAAGCTCTAAGTTGTGCTAATTATGGTGCTTTTTCATAAAGAAAAGATTTAAAAGAATGAGATAGTAATTGCTATATATGTATATATATACTTGTATAATCAAATGCTTTGCCTTCTAAAACATGCAATAGCACTACAATTTTATGACCATAATGAACATGTTATATGCATATATGTTTACAAACTGTGCCCTCTCCACCAAGTGGAGGTCACTATAAAGAAAAAGAGCTGTTGTACATATGAGCTAATATTGAACTTATGGACTTGATCTGGACAGGGGTCTTTTTCTCAATGTTCAGTTCCTCTTGTATATAAACATCTCCCTTATTAAAAAATGAGCACATCATACTTATGAACACTTCTTGCAGCAGTGTGCCATTGGCTAATAGCATTAACATGCATTTGTATGAACAACACACAGAAAATAATTATGTCTTGCTCTGCGTTTCCAAAAGGGGGAAACATGTCCCCAGCAATTTTCACATCTTTCCGAGTCCTGTGAAGCATATAAACTATCTTCCCTCATTCCCACCACCCCTCAAAAAATATGGTCAATGTGTCAGTTCAGGCTCCCGCTGAGTCCATGGCTTTTGGAGTAAAACTGTGCTCTGTAGTGTCTCTAGAGGCTGATTTTTGAGAAGTAGATTACCGGGTCTTTCTTCCGTACCAGTGCCAGGTGGTCTCCAGCTGCCTGCCTTCCCATTAGCTGCTGAGCATGTGAAAATCTTTCCATCACCGGAGAGTTTCAGGAAGCGTGTGTGATTGTGCTGCATGGAGTGGATTCTGACTCAGCACATATTTCATCCTCCTCTTTAGCAGGTTTCCAAGCAGAGGTCCTAACTGACTGACATCTGTAGAGCAGGGAGCTGGGAGGAACAGGAACAGAATATCATGGTCTTGGTCCTCCACTCTGCGCTCTCTCCTGGACCACCTTTGTTCACAGAAATGTATTCAGAACCAAACTATTTCTAGGATTACCTGCAGCTTCAGACTGCCGACTGTTTGATTCTGCCTCTTGAATGCCAAGACCTGCAATTTTGTCTCCGGGAAGAGGCGCTAACTCTGCCTAAGGCATCCTAGAGAAAATGTCGCCATTGATGATCACATGCTTACCTCTCAGGTCACCCTTTTTCTTTCATAAGCTGGCCTCTTAAGCTGAAAGACGAGGTGCCTGGGTTTAATTGATGTCTTCACTGTCTGTTCCTGCAAAGATGAACAGTCTCATCAACCCTCTGGGGCAGTTCTCCTCTAGCCTAGAGGGTCTCCCTTAGCTGAAATCCACTAAATGGCAGCGGATTTAGGTTCCTCCCCAGAAATTAAAGCCAGGTTTGGCCCTGGACTTCTTAGGAGTTCTCTCTGTCTCTCTCTCCCCCACTCCCCTCCACCTCTGATTTATTTAAAAATTACTTTCTAAACCAACTTGAAGCAGCTCAAAATTAATTTAAACTCCCCCCAAACTGAATTTGTCAATGTCCGCCATTGTAATTTGTTAGGTTGCATTATAACCTACTACGGCGCCATGGCAATGTCAGAACTCCAGTGATGTAGTGTGGTCTCCCGCTACCATATATCATAAAAGCAGTTTCAACTTGGATGATAGATGGAGCCGGCCTGGGAAGAATTTAAAAAGAGACCTAAATTTCTAGAAGTTCTGTATTCCCTTTAAGCGGTTGAAGGCGTCAACCCCCAAGAGATTTCTGAAAGCCTAAATCATTTCTCTCTCTCTCTCTCTCTCTCTCTCTCTCTCTCTCTCTCTCTCTCTCTCTTTATTTGCTCAGCATCAAACAGAGGTCTTCAAAGGCAATTAACCCAGCGTGTTGGCAGAATTGCTGAAGCCTCATTTGCTTTTGCTGTGGCCTTGTAGCTTTGGCCATGACACTCTACTACCAGCTGAGAAAAGGAAATGAAACAGCTTTGGCTTAAAGGCACCACCAATTAGATACAATCATGCTTTGGGGAAGGCTCACAGGGAGAGGAGAGCAGGCCCTTGGCTGGGTGGGTCACCAGTCAGGCATAGGCTGTGCAACATGCCTTAGACTTCCCTTTGAGGCCAATGTCTGGGTTAACCTCATTTATACCAAGGGGAAGCTCTATCACAGTAATGCTCAACCTGTGAGTTGAGACCCCTTTGGGACTGGAATGACCCTTTCACAGGGGTTGCCTAAGACCATCAGAAAACATATATTTCCTATGGTCTCAGGAATCAAGACATGACTCCTCTAACGGTCTCCAGGTGGGTCAACCCATATGCAAAGATGCTGATCTGGTAAGAAAGAAGCTATCTCAACCTTCGCACTGACATTGGCTTTTTATGCAGACTGTTGCAAAATGTGGCAATGTAGTTTACTATTGTTATATCCAGACTGTTACCCATGCTACACTATGCTTCAAGACAAAATTTCATTTATCTGTAATAAGAGATAAATATTTCACAGTATATAATTACATATTATTTTGTGATTAATCACTATGCTTGTGGCAGTCAGATGCTTATGTTAATTTCATGATTGAGATGTAGGGGTGGAGTCTAGCCTGTTAATCTGGAGATAGCCATTGAGTAGCCAATGAGGCCTCTGTGTGGGCATGACTTTCTGAGTAGCCAATGAGGCCTCTGTGTGGGCATGGTTTTCTCCTGATATGTCTGGGAGATCTCGCGATATTTCCTGGATGGAGATAAGAAGCTATCTTCTCCAGTTGTTGGGAATTAGTCTCAGAGATGATGAGTCACAGACAAGACAAGATGGCAGTATCTGGCTTTTCCCTGATGGAGCCAGACCTCTAAAGCTGGAGAGGCCACGTGGAAACCCCTGCCAGCAATGAGTTGCTTCTGCCACCACTGGATGCTGTTGATGAACCGTGAGTCCTGGAAGCGAGGAGCCATGGAGAGACCCCTGACAGTGACAGGATTCTGCACCCACTGACCTGTGACTTCGTGAGTCAGAAGGAGACATTATAGACTGGTATTGGGCATATGGGCTAATATCGGGCTTATGACTTTGAACTGGACAGGGTTGGGATGCTTTCTTAGTGTTCCATTCCTTTTGTATATAAACCCTTTCCTTATACCTATATGCGTATCTATGAAATTTGTTCCTCTAGTCTACATGGACTAACACAATGCTTTACTGATGTTCAAATATAGCCTGCATACCAGATATTTACATTAAGATTCATAATAGTAGCAAAATTACCATTTTGAAGTAGCAATAAAAATAATTTTATGGATAGGGATCACCACGACATGAGGCACTGTACTAAAGGGCTGCAGCATTAGGAAGGTTGAGAACCAGTGCTCTTCAACATTAGGGGTGGGGGGGAACTCAATTGGGATTAGCAGTGGTTTAGTAGTGGGTTCCTTGCCTTCCATATGGAGACCCAAGTTCGATTCATACCCAATGTACTTTAAATGTCATCATCCACTCTCAGTGGAGGCTGTATGTTGTGACAATGCTCAAAATACCTCAGGGGATCTTCTAATTAAACTAAAACAAAATAATCAGAACAGAAAAACCTGGCAGTATACTTCTGAAAAACAGTCAATGAAACTCTGTGACCCAGAATGATCTGATTAGCTAGTGATCATGATAAGAGTACAGGACCAAGCAACAGTATGTTACATTTTGCCTGGAACTACCAGGTGTCAGGATGGGTTAGTGATAAGAATGTGAGATCAAAATTCATAGTCATCGTCAAAGGCAAATGATCTAAAGAGGACCCTGAGGAAATTTAAAGTGGAACTCAGAATATAGGAGGATACACTGAAAAAAAGTGAGAAAAGAAACACAAAACAATCCCCAAACCCTGCAGGGCTAGACTCCTCTCACTGATGTCGATTCACACAGAGACATGTCATTCTATGGAAGAGGAACTTTGATCCCATGACTCACACCATAGAAACAACCACTCAGTGGAAGAATGTGTGATTAAATCTCTTCACGTTTGATGCTCCAAAGTGTGAAATTGATTATGCTAGTGTGTCCTGATGAATTGTGAGCTCTGATGCAGATAATTTGTCATGAATAAAAATTTTAAAGCATGAGAATAATTTTATCTTTTAAAAACTTGGTTCAAATTAGCTATCTCTGCGATTAAATCCTATTTGTTCTCCTGAGCGAAAGAGTTTAACTACTGCATTGAGAATTGTCCCAAGATACCACTTTGAACTAAAATTCATACCAAATTGCAATTGACTTAAAATATGATCTAAAGTGGAAGCAGAGGCCTACTTCAACTAGGAGCAGAATATAGGAGGGACTACTGAGGATAATGGGATCAATATCACCATGCTACCATGAGGATCATTCTTCTTTTTCTCTGTATTCCTCATTCCCATATTTGGGACTGTGTCTTTTCCAAATTATACTTCATATATAATATACTTTGTCTTCACTTATTGACTATTTCCTTATTCGACATTTCACATGCATGATAATAGTAAAAGATGACTATCCAGCTATATTGCCCATTGATAACATATACAAGGCAATAATGAATGTTAAGGTGGGTGTGAAAGCAATAGTAACAGTGATGGTTAACATTATAGGTCATTTTGACTAGCTCATGATTCTTGATGGTTTGGCAGTTATACATATAAAGATGTGGTCATCCTCCATTTTATGATCTGATGTGACCATCTTCCATTTTCACATAATACCTATTTTCAAGTAACAACCCACTCATTGGACACTAACCAAATCAATAACTGAGGAGTGGATGTGTATGCATGCATAAAGGCATGCATAATAAATCCATAAATATGTGATCTCACTTGCCAGCACCTCAGAACAAGTCCAAAACCACAGATATTTGAAGGACATGGTTTTGCCCTTAGGCTGGAGTTCCAGTCTTGGGCTGAAAGGAAGGCATGAGTAGTACACGATGACCACTTGACCTCCTACGGTCAATTGTGGTTGTCTTTCACAGACAATTGCCACTGTCAAACATAGAACTATAGGCTCAGGAGAGGAAGAATCAGGGATGAGCCACAGAAGTGAGCTGCCCGTAGATGGCTCCTGTGTCTTATTACCCCATTTAGTAATGGCCATAGAGTTGTTCACGTGGCTTAAGCTATTTTTACTTAGCCTCTCTCATGGGTCCTGGAGTCTGACCTCTGTTACAGAGGAGGAGATGGTGTCAGTCAGGAAAGACCACAGCCTCTAGAGAATGACTCATGTGAGCAGGAAAGTGAGTGCTTTCTTCTGTTAGTGAGTGCAGTACCTGGCCCATCTAACCAGTCACGACTGGTTATGACCATCCATCCAGTCATTTCTGACTCTTGGCGGGTCAAGTGTGTAGGATGTGTTCCATACACTTTCCAAGAGCTGGTTTTCTAGAAGCAGATCACAGGGTCATTTTCTAAGGTCTTGATGGGTAGAAAAGAGCCACTAATCTCTCAGGCAGTAGGTGAACCTGATCTTCATACCTCTCAGGAATTTATAACAGGTATCTGTGTTAGTCCGGGTAGACTCAAGAAAAAAAATTCATAAACATGCACATATATACAAGGGAGAGATTTATATACAAGAGGAATGGAACATTGAGAAAGCATCCCAACCCAGTGTAGTTCAAAGTCGTAAGTCTAATATTAGTCCATATGTCCAAAACCAATCAATGATTCCTCTTCAGACTCATGAAACACATGCAATGATGCCAGGACAATCACAGGTCAGAGGATGCAGAGTTTTGTGTTTCCAGTGGTGGTAGAAGCATCTCAGTAATAGAAGGAGTATTCTTGTGACTCCTCCAGTTTCCAGGACTCAGGGTCTATCAGCAGGCTGCCATGTGTCTTGTCAGCTGCAATGAGTCTTGTCTCTAACACCCATGGGGGAGATATTGTAAGATTTCCCAGAATTCTCAGGAGAAAGCCATGCTCACACAGAGGTCTCATTGACTATCTCCAGATTGACAGGTTAGACTTCACCCCTATACTCCCAATCCTGAAATTGACACAAGAGAACATGACTGTCACAGTGTCATCTTTACTGAGTATTATACTCAAAAGTTTCAGTATGATCTAGTACTGAGAATAGTAGCATCATAACCCACTTAAATTTAGGAGGAGGACAGAGAAGAATCATCATGCCAAAGCTGATTCCTATGACACGGGTATCAGATATTCCTTTACTCCTCAACCCTTCTTGCCAACCGTGACACCAGTGGTGCCTCCACTGTTCTCTCTACATCTCAACTGAGCTCCTGAATTCACTGCAAATGCACACACAGAACTCAGTGACTGTACTTACAAATATGAGTTTTCACAGGGAAGAAACAGCATACAAATTTAGGAACAGGGTCAACTTGGAGGCAATAGAAACAACTCAGAAGACAGGATAGTGCTCGCTTCGGCAGCACATATACTAAAATTGGAACGATACAGAGAAGATTAGCATGGCCCCTGTGCAAGGATGACACGCAGAAGACAGGATATAGTGTATCAACTAGGATAGCTTTCAGTCGAGTCGTTACTCAGTGCTTGGGCCTTCAGGTAGACTATGCCTACTTGTGCTTGCAGGTCAGTTTGAGGAGGACCATTGATGTAGGCTCATATTTAGGCAAGTGCTACAGCTCTTTTGACTCTGCTGTTAAGTGTCTGGAGCAACCCCAGTCTGCATGCAAGTCTCCTTCCTGAAGATGCTCAGTGTTCTTACTCAGTAAGTCAGGTCCCTGCCCATGTGTCATTGGTCATGCTCCCCGTATTACAGCCCTCTCTGTTTCTTGCACCTAGGAAATTCTTGGTACAGGAACCCCAGGTCCAAGGGAAATGGTCAACATCAGGTTGTTCTTCCTAATGGTAGTAAACTCTCTGACCTCTGTGAGATTGGCTCTCTTAGGTCATCATAGGATAGCAAAACTGGCCAATCCTCTATGTAGCCCACAGCCATCTAGTTTGCATAGCACTCCACCAATTCCTGTAAGAATTTTAGGTACCCTATTTCCATGATAAACAGCTCAATCCCTTTGTGAGGCTGTGGTCTAGCAAGCCATACATCAAGGCCAGAAAGACTATATCCAAAGAGAAGCCTATTGCCCTGCAGTCACATCTCTCAAGTATGATATCTATCATTTCTCTGTAGGAACCACTTATTGTAAAACCCGTGCTCATATTCTCATTCCTTCTAAATCACCGAAGAGAGTGGGGCCCAGAGAGGTCTGCCAGAGGAAGCAAGCGATAATTTTATCTTTGCCCAAGTACTACTTATTAGAAACCACACTCCATTCTGATGCGGATGATAAATGCACTCTACCTAAATAACCCAACTTTAATTAATTGTAGCCATTCTGTTTCTCAGTAACCATTATGCAAGCTACCCTTGCTGCGGGCACCTTTAAAAAATGGAAATGTTGACGTTAAGTGCTGGGAAAAATATTATTTAATGAAGTATCAAAATTAATCTAAAACAAGGGAGAGAAACCTAAGCTTAAAGAACTAAAGGTAATCTTTTCATAGGTTCTAAGTATTAGAAAATATTGAGAGATTAAATATCCATCACGTGTTTAATGTTCCTGTGGATCATGCCAAATCCTAATGCATGATTATTATCAATCCTAAAAGACATTTTTCACTCTCGTCTCATCTGCACGTTGCTGAGCTGCCATGAAGTGACTGCCCATCACAGAGATCTAATGTAAAACAAAGCAGGACACTGCGAAGTACCACACTATCTTCACATTTGAAACCAACAGAGATTTGGGGATCCACTATTGCCGCTCTCATGCCAGTCCATCTTACAGAGGGTCTCCCCTGGCAATGTTGGTTCTCAGCTTCACCACACTTGATGTCTCTGATCAATCAATCCCTCCTGATGAAATGCTCAAAGGAAGCCAGCCATTGTGACCTGGAGAGTTCTGTTGGGATCTATAGAGTTTTCATTGCCTTGTTTTTGGAAATACCGCTACACAGAGAGCTGTCTAGTCTTCGTCTGGAAACTCAGTTAACATCTGCTGAACATCATAGCTATGCATCCGCTTCCAGAGACACACAGGTGGCGCTGCCACTTGAAGTACAGTGGTTGGAACCTGACCCAGAGTTTCTCATACAGAAGGTGGGAATTCTATCACTAAACCCTACTGTTTGTTCCCCCACATGGTTTGCATCCACCCCAATACAGATAACTCATTTCCAGGTGCTAACCAAGACAGAAGGGTCTCGGGGCCCAAATCATCTCTTTGGAGATAATTTATTTGGGCAGAATTAGATTTCCATGGGTTCTTTTTTTGCTTCAATATCCTGTTCTTGCTTCTTCTTGCTCTTTCCTGCCTCCGTATCCTTCCTCTAACCTCTTAGGCGTTGAGTCAGACTCAAGTGCCACTGCTCCCAGGATTAAATCAGACCACGTTCCATGGCTATTAATCAAGTGTTCTGTGGCTAATTCCTCAGATGTAGACAGCCAATCCTTCTTATGATTAAGAACCAATAATACTGAAGGAAGATGTCCAAGCAGTGTTGAAGGCATTACCCAAAAGCAAGCCTGCAGGAACTGAAGGCTAATAAAATGTCTCAATGAGTGGATGGAGTACTGGAAGCACTCGTTGGTCTATGCAAGAAATGAGGAAGGCAGCTCTCAGAAGAGACCCGGACCCAATTGGAAGAGATACAGACTTGTGCCCAATCTAAAGCAAGGCAACCAAACACAATGTGAAAACTAATGAACACTATCCTTAATATCATACAGATAGCAGGATTGGAGGGAGGCTCAACAACCTATGAAACAGAATCATAACCTTCTTGCTGAAAGCAAAGAGAAATTCAAGTGTTTGGAGCAGGAGATCGAAGACTATAACCATGATAATGTAAAGAAAATAAAAGAATCTTTACAACTAGAACAATAAGCAACATCATGGTGATACATCATCTGAAGTTGTCTAGAATTTCATTTAACATGGACCCACAACCACTGCTCATGGAAATAGTAATCAAGAAGTCAGAAAATATATTGCATTGGGCAGATATTCACTCCAAGACCCCTTTAAGTGATAAAGAGCAAAGTGAAAAAGGGCCAACTGTCACTTTAAGGACTAGGATGAGCCTGACACAGCCATAGTATTTTCAATCGCCTCTCTGCAGGTGACAGCTGGGCAATGAATATTTGATGCATTTGAACGATGAGTTGGGCAAGAAATGTTGGAAGTAGCTTGAATGGTCAGAAGGACGAGTGCATCTGTCTTAGAGAAAGTACAACCAGGCTCCTCCTTGAAAGAGAGGACTTCATGGCACGTACTCGGGTCATATTTTCAAGAGCGATCAGTTCCGGTCAGAAGACATCATCCTTCGTAAAGTAGACGATCAGTGTAAAAAAAAAAAAAAAGGGAGACCCTCGAGCAGATGGATTGACACAGGGTCTCCAATAACAGGATCAAGCAGTCAAATATACTAACAGTTGTGAGGATGGCAAACGTTCAGGCAGAGTCTCAGTGAGTTGTAAGTAGAGTTGCTTTGAATGGCAATGAACCCAAATGGTCCCACCTAAGAAGAACAAGCGTCTCTGTTGCTGCCACATAATCATAGCCCTGGGCCTGAGCCAGACATCTTCAGCCTCTTTCTCCTAATAGAAAAGACAAAGACGATCTGGGGAAAGCGTTGCAGGTTGGGAACAGTTAGTAGATAGTTGTCTCTTGGTGATTTTTTACATTATTATTTTTAGTTATGGAAACAAAGGCATCTCATCTTACTCTCCAAAGGTTAATTTCTTCTACAAGTCATTATCGGCCTATATTTTTAATCCATAGCCATCCGCATATTTCAGTTTGGATCTAGTACTTGAAGAACATTTATGACCTGTAAATCCTTGCATGGCTTAACCAAGCAATCTTCTCAAACTTCAACACTTGGAGGGTCTGGGCCTCAATTCTCTTCCTAAGTCACTAATTCTCTCTCTCCTGCTCTTCCCCATTGCTGGAGTATAGAGAGGAAGTTGTTGAGGATATCTTACCATGTACAAATATTGTGGTAGGTAGATAATCATTTGTCAATTTGAGGATTAAGAGTGAAGGGTTGAAGTCTACTCTGTCATATGGGTCATAGCCAATGGGGCTTCTGTGTGGGCATGGTCTTCCCCTAAGGATTCTGGACAATCTGATTTTCTTTCTTGGAGACGAAGGCAGTTTTTTCTCTCTATTCACTTTCTGTGAAAATTCCCTGAGGAGAAGTCACCTGGACCTATCCTGATACAGCCCTGCATACTGGAGAAGCCTCATGGAGACTTCTGCCAATGCTGAGATGCTTACACTGCCATTGGATTCACAAGACTTTCCACTCAACGGCCTGTGATCTTCTTTCATTGCATGTGTTTCATGAGTCTGAAGAGGACTTTGTAGATTGGTATGGGACATTTTGGCTAGTACCGAACTTATGGACTTGATCTGGACTGGTCTGGGATGTTTTTTAAATATTCCATTATTCTTGCATATAAACTTCTTTCTTATTCACATATGAGTTCTATGGATTTGGTTCTGTAGTCTAACTGGACTGACAAAAACAGTTTAGGTTTCTTTAGAGATTTCCTTTGTGAAAAGAGTCCTGAGGGTTTGAATCTTGAAGTCAGCAGATTATTTCATTGTTTCCCTCTCTAAGTAAATGTGAAATACTACAGCATTTTTCATACTATGTTTGTCCTGCAGTCCAGTGCTCATGTTCAAAAACTCATTTTACCTCTCTACTTATCATCTGTTTCACAGGTGCTAAGTGAAGCATGACAGTTATGGATGACAACCTCAGAGCTGGTCTTTTGAGCATCCTTAACTTTCCCTTAATAGCACCTGATAGATCTATGATTATTACCCATGAGCTTAATCTAAATCTTTTATTGAAGCCCTTTATCTTTACAACTTCCAAAGTACTCATATCTCTCAGAAGAAAATCATATTGGCAGGTATTGTTGGACCTTTATATGAAATCCTTAGCCAAGTGGACCTCATTGTGGACCTCAACCCATGTCCGATATTGTTTTAAAGGGCCAGAAATACCGAGGATGTGATAGTGAGTTCCTAATTGAATCTTTTTTTTCCTAATTGAATCTTAAGAGTGAGTGGTTGGCACAAATAGCTCAGCACTCCCAGGTGAGTCAGAAAATTGGCAGTTCAAACCCAATCAAAGGAAATTTGGAACATAGACTCAATCAGTTTCTGAAGGTCATAGACTTGAAAACTCTATGGAGAATTTATACGATGTGATTACTAGCAGCTGGACTCAACACAGTGTCAATCAACACCAGTCAACATCTGTGTCCTACACAAAGGGGCTACCTTGGAAATCTTTCTTGACTAATCCTTTCAAGCTTTACCTGGTATGTCTTAAACTGGGTTCTCTAGAAATGCAAAACAAGTGAAGAGTGTGTATGTATCCATGGAAAGGCAATTATCTCAAGAAAACAATGGCTCATACAACTGTAGAAGCAATTAAATCAAGTCCAGACAGATTCCGAGTCCATGGGTCAGATGATACATTTCTGGCTCAAATATGGATGCGGCATTGGGATAAGGGGTTCCTGATGAACCTAAGATTGGCAGACTCATGGCTCCATGGGGATATGAAAACAACATTAGCACATCAGGTTTGTGCATGCAGAGATGAATAAATACTAGGTTTCCAGGTCAGGTGGCATGCTGTTAAAAACTCCCATGATTGACAAGCAATAAGGCAGGTCCTTGACTCAAGTCCAAAAAACTGGAGGGTGATGAGCCAGGTGCAAGTTCAAGACTCAGCAAAAGGCAAGCAAACATTTCCACAGTGGCTACTTATATTGGAATCCAGCCACACACTTCTGAGACAATTAACTACATCAGGCCTGTTTCCTGCATGTGTTGGATCCCATCCTAATCTTATCCCTTTATGGAGTCTTAAAATGGATAGACTGAGATTTCATTATGTTAGGTCGGGTCATGAAGGATTACAAGGTGTTAATTGCCCACCACTGAGAATCTTGGCCCAGACAAATTGATAAAAATCTTTACTATTACCAGATTCTTTATCAGCTTCTGATCTACCTCCAGCTACTCTCCTCATTCATTATCATGTCTAATACCCGAGACATTAAAAAGCAAGATTGAGAAAATTACTCCTTCCTATTTTGTCAAACCAGAGCAGCCACAGAACCTGCCTTGATATTCCAATTCCATTTTTTTATTCCAATTCCATTTTTATGAGAACAATCTTCATCATAAAAGCTTCACTCATCACAACCAGGGCCTCAACCCTCTACTTTGCCTGAGTGTTCTTCATTTTATTCATTAATGCTACTAGGGCACTTTTAGTTCTCTCCCTTTGAGTGCTTTATTTTAATTACCATTTGAATGTTTGGCTACATGAAAGAAAATGAGAGAGCAGGGAAGCAACTCTATTCCCCTCTATGCCATCAAATGTGATCTGCTTCCTCCCTCTAAACACACTATTCTATATTGTATTCAATGTGAATAGAGTATGCCTTTGAAGAGAGTACTATTCTAATAATAAGGACTAATTATATACAGGGCCTTGTATTTTACAAAGTGCTCTTCGGTCATGATCTCAACCCTGTGAAAAGTGAAGGCCGATGCGATGGTGGTCATGTCGCAAATGTGGGAGTTACCTAAGTGCTTGGGGACAATCACTGCTGGCCTCATTCTCTGCAGGTGTAGCATCTGAAGGGAGCCTGTTTGAAGTGAGGTCTGTTCTATGTCTGTGTAATTCACCTGCATGACCTTATCCGAAGCCTTGGACCTGGAGCATCAGCCTCTGATAAAAGAGGTTGAGAGGATCTTACTCCCACTCTCATTCTCACTCTCTCCCTTTAACAGCGTCTTTTCTATATCAGTGGAAGGCCCTCCTTGGTCTGAACACTATACTCTCTCTAAGCTCTGTTTATGAATCTACACTGTACCTAGCCAACTTTATTTATGTATCTGTTCCCAGGGATGAAATGATATCCTTCACTACCTCTTAAAGAGGTCACATAGATCATCGGCTGTGAATGTGCAGTGAGATCTGCTGACCAAGGTCAGTCCATTCTTTGGTGCTCACCTTGCTCTGTCTCTTCTATAGGTGAGTGGAGTGTTGTTTCAATTAGTGCCTGTGTGTGAGTCCCATCTCTCTTGGACTTTTATTTTTAAGCCTATATATGTACAAGAGTGAGTTCATGAAAAAGTAGGGAGAGGGGAATAAGCCCGTGGGTTGTTCTAATGGCAATGCCATGTTTGGGAGCTTGCACTATAACTACACAACATCATGACCATTGGGGAAGCTAGGTGAAAAGTGACTATTATCTTCCTACTGTTTTTTGCAGTTTCCTATGAATCTTTTCAAAGTATCTATTTAAGATCTCTTTAACACATTGGACATCAAAGATGCCACTTTGAGGACTAAGATGCACCTGACCCAAGTCACGGAGTTTTCTGAGAGTTGAACATGACAAAAGAAGAGGAAAAACAAGTTGTTGTGTTTAAATCCCAGTGTTGGTGAAGGATATTGAAAGTACCATAGCCTGCCAGATGACAAAATCAATCTGTCGTGGAAGAAGTACATCTAGAACATGCCTTAGATAAGAGAATACTTTGTCTCATGTTCTTTGGACATGTTATTAGAAGAGGCTAGTCCCTGAAGAAGGAAATCATGCTTGGTGAAATAGACTGTGGTCGTTATTTAATCGATTGTCAACTTGACACTATTTAGAGTGAAGAAGTGGAGTTAGCCTCTCCATCAGGCCATAGATTGATGATCTCATTTGGAGATGCTAAGGACATAAATAGCTCACTGGGGGTGGGACACATACACACACACACACACACACAGCCCTCTTGGTATTCCTGATGACAAGACATATGGAGCTATACTAGAACCCTGAAGATGGAGGAGCCACATGGGGACCTATGCCAGTGCTGAGATGCTTACACTGCCATTAGATCCACAGGATTTTCTGCCCACTGGACTGTGATCTTCCTCATTTGATGTCACTGTATGTGTTAAGTGAGTTTGAAGAGCACTTTATAGATTGGTATCAGACATATTGGCTACTATCAGACTTATGGACTTGAACTGGACAGGGGTGGGGTGTTTTCTCAATATTCAATTGCTTTTGTATATAAATTTCTTTCTTAGTGTCTATGAGTGTCTATGAATTTGTTTCTCTAGGCAACTCAGTTTAGCACAAAGAGGATCAGTACAAAAGGAAGCCTCAGTGAGATAGATTGAGACAGTGAATACGACAATGGACTCACACATAACTACACTTGTGAGGATGACTCAGGAAGTGGCAATGTGCTGCTCTGTTGTACATACGGTTACTATGAGTTACAAATGGCTCAATGACACCTAACAACAATATGAATCTATGCTTAAGGAATCCCAGTAGTGTTGTGGTACAAGCATTTGGCTAGAACCCTATGCAGGAGAAAGATAAGACTGTTTGCTTCCATAAAAGTTAACAGTCTGAGAAATGCCAATACAGGACCACTATGAGATACTATCGACCTGCTGCTAGTAGGATTGGTTTTGGCTTATGAACTAGGTCTATAGGATTGCAGTCAACTGTGAAAGGCTTATTTGTTTCTTTCTCTTTTGTTTTTAGGAATGCCCATGATGTAACTCTATGAGAAAATACAGTGAGTTATTCTAAAAGATGGGGGTAAGAAGTGATATCACATAAGATAAAAAGCAAAGGCGTTAACTCTAGAATGCACACATTCAGATTCTAGTGGTAACAGCCACTTATGAATCAGCACATGCTATGGTTGCCAACAGAGTTGAGAACGGACTTGGACATGAATTCATGGATGTGAATTCAGAACAGGAGGTGTCATCCTTGACATCCATGTGAATCACCAGATGGTGCCCACGGGGAGACTACAAGTCACAGTTCCAGAAGGGCTACAAGTAACAGAAGTTGGGACAGGGAACTGTGGCAACTTTTCCTATGAGAGACTAGTAAAGAAATATTTCACCTAGAAAGAAAGAAAGAAGAGCAGCTGTAAACAGGGTAGGGGAACTGTCTACTTGTATTTAAGGCCTGTCATAGGGAAGAAAGATTAAATCAATTTATAGAAATTAAACTAAGCTTTGTGACAGAGACTAGACAGTGAACCATTTGGCTCTCTATATGGAAGAATGAAATTCGCATTAAGGCTGGTGTGCTTGCTTCACATAGTCCTTCACTGGTTTTCTAGGTGGCTTGAAACACTGCCCCACACCCCACAGTTGCCATAAGTTTAAGTTTGACTCATGGTGGCTCCAGAACTGTGCTCCACAAGGTTTCCAGCAGCTGGTTTTCTGTTTCCTTTTCCAGAAGGAGATCTCCAAGTCATTCTTCTAAAATATCTCTAGGTCAGAGGTTCTCAACCTGTGGGTCACGGCACCCTTGGGGGTCGAACGACCCTTTCCCAGGGAGTGGCTGATTCATCACAGTAGCAAAATGACAGTGTTGAAGTAGCAATGAAACTAATTTTATGGTTGGGGGTCACCACAACATGTGGAACTGTAGGAAAGGGCCATTGCATGAAGAATGTTGAGAATCCCTGCCAGGTAAACTTGACCTTTCAACCTCTCAATTCACGACCCAGTGCATTGCACTGCCTGTGGACACTTGTGTTGCTTGAAGTCTCCACAGATTGGAGCACTCCTTTGGGATACAGATGGGTTCCCCTGGGGGATTCTGTTCATGGATTACCTGAAAAAGGTTATATCACAACCCATTAGTTGCCACACACACTTTTACAGAGATTACTTTCCCCAAATGCTTGTCAACAAACAGAAAGGCAGGCCCTGAAAGAATGGGCACCCAACCAAAGTCTCTTGACAAACACACCAAGTAGGGGGAATGGAATGTATCCACTAAGAAGGGTCCCCGGAAGGTCCTTGGATCAAACGTCTGTGTGTAGACAAGACAGGCTTGTACCTAATGCCCTTCCTATGCAACACTGGGGGCCAAGGCCCCCTCCCACCTCCCTCAAAGACAGGGACATTTTCCTTCCCATCCTCTCCTCTCAAGGCAACAAGCCCAAATGCTGAGGTGAAGGTCCTTCCCTCATACGTAAGAGGAAAGGCTCGGAGAGAAACTGTATAGAATGGGGTAGAAAAACCCATGTGGGTTTCTGAGACCGTTACTCTCGACTGATGCAGAAAGCTTCACTGCTCTCCCCTAAGAGCACCTGGTGGATTCGAACTGCTCACCAGTTGGATCAGCAGCCCAACAGGTCATCTCTGTGACAAGACCAGGGCTCCCTGAGCCCAGAAAAAGGAAGACAGAAATGGGTTAAGGGGAGACTGGAAGGCGATAGAAGGGAATTCGGGATGAAGAGGGAGAGAGGGTAGCCGGGAAGCAGACAAGGAAAACAGAAAGATGGAAAGCCAACATTTGTCATTCAAAGAGATAAACATTTTACAGCCCAGCTTGACTGTGTCGAGAACACTTGTGTTTTAATAGTATGCCTGCAAGCTTTCAAAACAAGTGTTTACCTGTCACAATAAACCGTTATGAGTGAGGAACACAAAACAGAGAGAACCAGGCGCTGGCAGGCTGCCAGCCCCACCACGTGCAGCTCAGTGCCGAGCTCGCCATCCAGGCAGAAGCAGTTCAGAATCTCTTGTCTCCCTGTGATGGATGTTGTCACATGTCACTGAGCCTGCCGGCTTGGGGAGGCCCACCAAGGATTGAAGGGCAGTCACGGCCAGCTCCCCTGGGGGCCATGGGTCTCCATGCATGCACAAGTGTGAGAGAGAGAGTATCCTCAAAAGCCCCCCAAAATAAACTTACTGCCACCACGTCATCCTGACCCGTGTCAACCTTATAGGATATGACAGAACTGGCCCCGGGGTTTTCTGAGACAGTATCTCTTTCAGGAAACACAATGCTTCCTCTTTCTTCTACGGAATGGCTGGTAGTTTGGAACTAACTGCTGACCTTGTGGTTGGCAGCAGCCCCACCTGCACTCCCTTTGCCACCTGAGAACTCCAGTGGCATTAAGTATACTTTTATAATTGGCTACTGGGGATGAACTTTTATAGATTATTTTATAATAAAGTGACCAGATTTTAACATTGGTAAAGCGGGGCACGATTGACCGGGGCGGGGGATGGGGTGGAGTGGGTAGAAGGGGTATATTCCCTTCCCATTCTCCTGCTCTTTCCTAGCTTGTCATGTATTCTTTCCCCAAATCGGGACTTTTTGAAAAATGTCGCGGGACATGGGAAAAATTGTTTGAAATCAGGACTGTCCCGCCAAAAGAGGGATGTCTGGTCACTTTATAACCAACAAGGATCAACCTTCTGTCGGGTTGTCATCACATGGTGACTGGGGTTTGGAAGGGAGCCCTTGCGGCATAAAGGCTGTGCCGTTGGGCTGAAATCCCTAAGTTTAGCAGTTCAAACCAACCTGCTGCTGCCAAGAGAAAGGCAGCACTTTCTATCCCCATAAACAGTCTCAGAAATGCACAGGGAAGTTCTACCCTGCCCTACAGGGTCACTGGGAGTGAGTGAGTGAGTCAGGGACCATGTTGAAAGTTCAGCCACTGGTATTACAAATACCAAGCAAGATTACTCATGGTGCCCCGGCTTCTGGGGAATGTCCAGACCATGACAGACTAGGAAGAAAAGTCTGGAGATCTACTTCTATAAAGGTAGCCAGTGGAAAGTCTGTGTGTCATAGTATTGTCTGATAAAGTGCTGGGAGGTAAATCCCCTAGATTGGAAGGCACTCAAGGTACACAGTGGCCACACAACAGTGGGCTCCTGTCCATCGGTGAAGGTGAGGCTGGTGTGTGCAGGGGGCTGGGGGACGTTTTGTCCTGATGTCCACAGGGAAAACATCTCAAGGGCAATGAACCAGAAGAAACATCTTTTGAATCCTTAGAATCTCTCTGTACACCCATGTTTGCTATCTCGGCTCAAAGGTACACCTATAAGATTCTAACTTGGTTTTGTTCTGTCACCAACTAGACTCTGCCATTCCTGATGCAAATGCCATGGCCTTGAAGCCTGCCCTTCCGCTCCATCCAGAGGAATGCTCCCAATGGCACTCTTTCTTTCCTTCCTCCCTCCCTTCCTTCCACCTTTGCACTGAGAACATGACCAAGGTTGACAGAGCAGGTCATCAATGTTCCACCCAACAGTTCATAGCCACCCTATTTCAACTCCTCCAATGCGATCCTGTTAATGTGTCATCCCTTGTCCCATCTTCCCTGGGCTTCCTGTGTCCACCCTTCCGTCTTTCCCAACCCTCTACACGTTGTCTTTGAGTAAATGCTGCCCTCTTTTATCTCAAATGGATGATGATCGTCACACCTGCAGACCTAAAGGGTGACAAAGAGTCCTGTCTTGGATATTTCTCCAGTCTCTGTCTGAGCAGGGTGCCTGGTCTCTTGAATGATGTTGAGTTCTGCTCCTTGTATTTTCTCCCCTCTATCATTGCATTTCTTCCCTTTACCCTCCGTGGCTGTCCATTTGGCTGAGATGCAGCCCAGCGACCTGGCTTCCTCCTCTGCTTGCTCAGCTGCCCCTCTCGGGTCCCTTCAGAGCACTTCTGGATGGTTGGTTAACTGCCTGGGATGAACCGTGAATCACCGCTCTTCTGTCTGATGCAACACAATGCTCACTTTTCTTCCACAGTTTCTGGCTCCTCCTTTAGGACTAGATGGAGTGGGGAGGAAACTCCTCCTGGGAGTCTCCTTAGAGCTCCTGAGCTCCTCGGGTTGTACTTTAACTTGAGCATTTGCTGTAACATGCTAAAAGTCAGCTTTGATATGTGTCTTGAGGGCCCCTGGGTTGCACATCAGAAATTGAATGGTCACCTCACTGGCTGCTGATGTTGCTAGTGGACACTGTGTCTGCTCCTGACCCACGGGGTTCTTGAGCACAAGAGATTGAAATGCTGCCCCTTCTTCTACCACCTCCATGACCACTTAGAGACCCATAAGACTTTCCTTGGCTGATTTTCAGGAACAGACCTCCAGGCCTTTCTTCCTAGTCTGGGTTAGTCTGGAAGAGTCTCTGAAACCCGGGCAGTATCATAGCAACATGCAAATCACCCCGCAGGCCATTTAAATATATCTGGTGGTATAGTAGTTACAAGGTGGGGCACTAACTGCAATTTCCGTTCAAAGCCACCAACTTTTCCTTGGGAGTGAGATGAGACTTCCTACTCTTGTGAGAGGCACAGCTTGTGTACACCAGTGTAGTTCTACTTTCTCCTAAAGGGTTGCCATGAGTCAGAATCCACTCCAGGTAGTGAATTTCTGGTGTTTTTTTTTTTTTTTTTTTTTGCGTGGGGTAGCATATTTTGAAAAGTTAAAAAAGAAAGACGCACAACAACCTTAAATGAAAAAAATATTATTTATCCTACTCTATCCACAAGGTTATAGTGGCATCATGGTTATACATTGGGTTGCTGACCACAATGTCAGCAGTTCAAAACCCCCAGTCGCTCCATAGGAGAAAATTTGTCTTTCTACTCCTGTAAAGAATTACAGTCTCAAAGTCCTACGTTGTCCTTTAGGGTGGTGATGAATCAGGATCAACTCTGTAGCAGTGAGTTTATTTTTATATTTGGGGGGGGGGTTTGTATTTTTTTTAAATCTCACTGCCACCTAATTAAGACCGACTCATTGGATCCCTATATATACACTTAATGTGTGTGTGTCGGAGGGAGATGAAACTGTCTACTCTCATTAAGATTAGAGTCTCAGGAGCCCACCACAGGATCGCTCCATATCAGAATTGACTCACTCGCAGTGAGTTTGGGTTCGATAGCCAATCACTATAATTTCTCTATTCCAAGTGCTCAATAGCTACATAAGGATAATTATTAGAATGAGTAGAGATAATAAAGTTTTCAAAGGTTGGCTGTATGTTCGTCATCCTTTTACTCCAGATTCTAGTGATAGCCGTGCTTCTTGGAAACCTGCTTCAGAATCACCTGGATCAGGACCAACTTCTGGCATGTTTAAGAATGTTGACCAGGGATCCTAGCTCTTCACCAGCTCATCTCCAAAGGCGATTGAACTAACAAGGTGGATGAGCGTGAACATCCTTTGTGTACTGTGTTGTTGTTCTTGTTACCATTGAATTGATTCTTACCCATGGCATCCACACACATAGCACAGCTAGATATTGCTTAGTCCTGTGACATCTGATCCTTGGTATACTTAAGTCCCCTTCTGGAACCATTGTGCATTTAACATAAGAGTCACGTCCACTTGACGTGGTGGAAGAGAGAAGAATTGGAAAACTTGATGATTAATTTGAGGTGGGGACATTAGTAGCACTCTAGACTTCTTAATGGGAATAGGGGTTGGAGACTAGCATGAGGTCCAGAGCAGTCTTTGCCTGGAAGGAGGTAATTCATTATATTGAGGTGGTAGATGGGAAGGACCTACATGACTTTCAAATAAATAGGTCCTGTGAGAGGTCAGTGGGACAAATGAGCTTGAAATTCATGTGTGTATTTAGAGGAAGTCATTAAAAGCCCAAGAAGGTATGGAACACACACAAGAAGATAGTTCCTTTAACCGAGTACACAGTCCTGGGAAGCAAGATGCCAGTTCCTGTAAGGAAGGCTTGTTCAGTGGACATGTTGACACACAACCCATTGGATCAAGTCCAAAACTCCATGTCAATCATTGCCACTGCTGCCACATGCAACGATTTTTCCCTAGCTGCCTGGGTTGGGGGACTCAGACTAGGGTAGGGCTCTGAGGCCTTCAGCTACTGCCCAATATTATTGCTACAGGAGATGTTTGCACAGGTGGACTTGCTCAGGCAAACTCAACAAACCTTAGGAAAAGTCATTATGTTCTTGGGCTTGTGGAATTTCTTTTCTTTATTGTTAGCTGAGGATACACAGTAAAATGCAATGTTGCGAAGCCATTTCATGTCTCTGCTGATCTTACATAGAATATGAGGGTGCTTCAAAATGTGCATGGAAAACTCCCACTATCTTTTCATTCAATTTTCTATGCACCTGTTATATGGAACCCACCATGTAAGTTTCAGAGTACAGAGACCGATGTTCAAAAGCATTCTGCATACTCACTCTTGTCCTCAGGACTAGGGAGAGAGACAAACAATTAAGAAGGAAAACTCTCTTGAAAATAGATGTTGTTTACAAAAAAATCTTGAATTAGAAATGCATGACTAGAATGACTACTCTATTAAGGGACCTTTGATTATATTAATATGAACATGAAAATAGCTACTGGTTGTGAAATCTTCCTACGTAAAACTACCCTCTCTCCTGGTTCATCTCATGGACCTACCAAACACCAAACCCACCCACTATTATCAATAGAGTATTATTCATAGTGACCTTAGATAGGGTTTCTGAGTCTCCCATCCTTATACGGAGAGTTAGCATCAACTTCCTCCAGTGGAACACCTGGTGTGCTTGAACCTTGCAGTCTTGTGGTTAGCTGCGTTCCCATGATCTCCTCTCTAAGTTCTCAAGGTGAGTATCCCATCACCTGCTTGGGGTTTCCACTCAAGAGTCTAAAAGGAACCTTGGGGTTAACATAGTGAAAACATAATGATTTTTGTCTGCTAACCAGCTCTCCCCTACCATTTTCCCTCACTGAAAAAGCAAAGCCCAAGGGTTGCTCCTATTTCCTGTATTTCCCTTCTGTTCTGTCTTAGTTCTCTAACCCTTCTGTAATAAGTGGGAAGACTACATGGTCGCCCTTGAGGCCTGGTGCTGAATGTATCTCCATGGTTCAACTTTCAGCCAAGTCATAGACAGGTCCATAAGGACACTGATAACACTAGGGATCTATGCAGCCTTAGAATCATCAGCTGTCTGAGGTCAAAAGGATGTACTTCACAATGGTGGGGACAGAAGGAGGACTGGAAACAGAGGATGCAGGGAGGGAGTGGGCCACGTGCTACTGAGATGGCAATGAAATGAAACTCTGTGTATGAATCACTGGTCTCTTCTGTAAACCATCTTCCAATTAAAAAAAAGAAAAAAAGAAAAGAAATACCAAGTGTTGCCAAGAGGAATGACAAACTTGAAAAGACAAGGAAGGCAAGTTCCGCAGGACTTCCTGAGACAGCACGGTTCCTGGCCACACCTTTATTTAGGACTTCTAACTTTCAGAAGAACACTTTGTTACTTGAAGGAAAAAAATTAAAAACGAACAGATGCACAGTCCCTGGCAGTTCAAGAGGCTGGAAACCCAAATTCCTATGTAAGGCAACCACTCTGGAGGAGGGCTTCCTCTCTGTTGGCCTTCTCATTGTTCCTCCCCACCCTCTCTCGGATTCCTTGTCTCTATCTAGGTTATTTTTTACATCACTCTGAAGTCATTCAGTTTAGGACACACCCTTCACTGATAAGGTCCCATGCTTGGATCAAACAAAACTGTATTCTTAAACAAGTCATACCTATAGGTTTCGGAATCAGGACTCCAGCTTCTGTTTTGGGGGTCCCAATTCGGTCCATATGGTTGTTAAGTGCCGTGGAGCTGATTCCAATTCATAATGACCCTATCTATTTACAACAGAAGGCAAGCATTGCCTGGTCCTGTGGCATCCTCAAAACCATACCTATGGTTGAGCCCATTGTTGGAGCCACAGTGCCCATCGAGTTCTCTAAGGGGCTTTCTCTTTTTCACTTTCTCTCCACTTTCCCACGTGCGATGTCCTTATCCAGGGGCTGGTCTCTCGAGATGACATGTCCAAAGCCATGAGATAGCATCTTACCATTCTGAGAGGACTTCTGGTTGTATTTCCATAACACCTCCTGTCCACCCCTCCATGGAGTTCAGCTGTTTGTTCTCCCTCTTCCTCCCAGATATTATGAAGATAGCCATTCAACCAGTCCCATGGTTTCTACTGACTCCTCTACTCTGTACTCCAAGCTTCAACCGAAGGAGCTCTTAACAATATAAATCAGACTGGGTCACTTTCCACACCTCTACCTCATTCCTGCTTCCCCACTTCATGTCCGGTGTCTGACTGCTCCCCTCAAGATGGTCGGTTCAATCCCCTGAGCTGCAACTCTGGAGAAAGATGAGGCTGTCTGCTCCCATGACGAGTTACAATCCCAGAAACACTACTCAGGGTTGCTATCGATCAGAATCAACTCAGTGGCAAGGAGTTTGGAGTGAATTCTCACAGAAAATTTTGAAATGAAATGTGAAATCCTCAGTCTTTACAGTATGTGGTGCTGGCGCCAACCTTCAGTAACATTTCCATGATTTTTTTCTGTCTTCAAATCTTACCCTACCTCTTCCCTCTGCATAAAATAATCTTCATAGGACTATCCCCTTCGTGCTATTTATAATTCAATTAAAGTAATTAACACCCTCCTCAGATAACCTAACTTTAGCCCATAAGCACTAGCTCTACCTTCTATGAGAATAAAGTGTCTAGCTTCTATAATGAAAACAGTGTGGCATTTGTAAATAAATAAACAGGTAGACCTGTGAGAAGGAATTAAAATCCTAGAAACAGACTTCAATTTTCATATCCATATGAACATTCAGTATATGAAAACAACAGCATTTCAATTTACTGAGGAAAACAAGCTTTGAAATATAAGATGTTGAGACAACTGACTAGTCATAGGCGGGAAAACAAGATAAAACTAGATTCATATTTCACATTAGACACAAATAAATTTCAAGTGAATCAGAAATATGCAGACATAGAAAATGAAATCATCTAAATATTGAGGTCAGCACCATGGCTGCAGCAGGCTATACATATGGCCAGCCGTTGGCTCAAGTCCAAAGAACCACAAGTTAATGAGCTAGATTCACGATCCAGGCTCACTGGGGAAAAAAAAGTCCAGGAAGCTTTTCTACTTCTGCAGGATGCAGGCCTTACCCCTGAGGGAGCATCTATTAACTGATTGGAGTAAGGTTTTGATTTGAAAAAGTGTCTCACCCACCCTTTGTATCTGTTATGAACTGCTCAGCCATGGGAACTGTGTATTAATCTTGCATGTGCCATAATAAACACAGAATAAATGTTTGCCACAAGCTGTTTAGGGTCAGGAGTCTGAGTTGCTGGGTCAGATTGTGTGGGTTCAAATCCGATTCAGTCGCTTGCCAGCCCTGTTCCTGGGTGCGATCTTTTCCATTTCTAGTCTTGAGTCTGAAAAGTGATAACGTTTGTGTGTCTGTGTGTGTGTGTGTGTGTGTGTGTGTGATTTGTCCCTTTTGTTGCATTAGGAGCAAATCAAATAAAGCATGTGAGATAGTCAAAATGAATTTCTGAAATACTATACATGCTTGATAAGTGTTAGCTATTATTGTCACAGCCGTTGTTGCTGTTGCTATTCGGTCCCATCCAGTCAGCACCAACCTATGGGGTTGCCGTGATAACAGAAAGAAACACTGTGCAGTCCTGCGTCATCCTTGCCATGGTTCCTACGTGCAGCCACGGTGTCCATCCAACTCATAAAGGGCCTTCCTCTTTTTCATTGCTCTTCAACTTTACCAAACATGATGTCCTTCTTCAGGGACTGATCTCTCTGAAAACATGTCTGAAATACATAAGATGTCCAAAATACATAAGATGAACCATTGAGTATTGTTTTATTTTTTAAATGGAGATGCTAAAAAAGAGCTCACCAACTCTTTCATTTACTGAGAACACATGACCATTAGCAAGACCTTCAGATTCTCAGAGCTTCAGATTCCTTAGTTATTCAGTAGGAATGACATCATACAGTCAGCAGGTCTTTGCAAAAAGTAAAGACAACACATATCACGTAGATACTCAATAATTAGAATCTCAGCCCCTCCTTCCTCCATATCTCTCAGTACCACACTTGGTGTCATAAGGGGGCTCCGGACATGACCCGCTCTCCAAGCTTGAGAGCCAGCCCTACACTGGATCTGAGGAGACTCCGGGCTCTGAAGTGAGGGCTGCAGTGGACTGACCCTTTGGTGAGAATGCTGCCCCCTCTCTGAAAGAAGGTTTAGAACCTGTGCTCTGTTGCATGGTGCCTTTCTATCTACCGCCTGCCAGCATCATAGCTGAAAAACTCCCATGGCCCAATTGTATCTATGCAGGAGTCCTGCTCAGTCTTTGCAAGCTCTCCCAGGTCATATATTTGGTTTCCAAAAATTCTGTCCCTAATGCTCCATCCCCGTATCATCTCTCCATCCCACTTTGAACCTGACTAGCCTGGCACACCTTCCCCAGTCCATCTGGATTCCTGCCCTGGGGATCTGCTTTTAAGGAAGGCGGATTCTGACACTTGTGATACTTTGTAAACAGATTTTCTCAAGGGTGGCACAAAGGGTTAGCAGGAAATCTGTACTAAACACACCAAGAAGAAACATTCCTGGAGAGGAATAGTCTGCGACACTGGTGCTTGGCTCCCTCTGAAAGCCTCTCTGTGCAGAACACAGCCTCCAAGCTATAGGAAAGCAAACAATCAAAACATATTAATTGGCTGGTCTGCTAAAGGTCAATGCCATCATCTTCCATTTGCATATGCATTTCCAGGCCCCCACAGAAATCTTTCCCTCTCAACTCATTTAAAAAACTCACTTCAGGTCACCCAGAAGCAGTTCTGCTTTTAGGAAAGCAATGGAGCCCATAGATCCTTCCAGAAATCAAAGGACAACCTTTACAAATATGAGAGAGAATGAATCGCTAGTAATGAAAAAGAAGACCCAGGTGAAGACAGAGTAATAGGACAAGTATGCCCGCATAGGGTTTCCAGCACGTTTCACAAGGAACCAAGTTTAGAAAGGAGCACATCAATGTTCCAAGAAGCTAGGTGCCACCTGTTACTAAGACTGTAGGTTCCTGTACATCTCCCATGGTTCCTTGAGTGGAATATTCCCACAGCACTGGTGGCCTGATAAGAATTACCCATGTCCTGCCTCCCAAGCACTCTGTGCATTGCTGATCACTCCTGAAAGGCATTGAGCAGAGTGACCACCAGAGTTCCTGAATATTCTGAGCAATGGCATCACCAGAACTGTGTTGCCCCAGCCCTACTTCCTCATAAGCCCTTCTTTGATCATTAGATGAGCAGAAAACTAGGATTGTCTTGAAACTGGTGGTGGTGGTGGTGGAGGAGGCCGTCGGGGGGATTCTGACTCATCGCAACCCCAGGCCCAGCAGAGCAAAAGACTGCCCTATACTGTGCCATCATGACAATTGTGGCTATGTTTGAGCCCGTGGTTGCCCCCACTGAGTTAATCCAGAATGCCTGGTGATAGAGTGAGGGGCGCATTGGACTGCTAAGTGCAAGGTTCACTGAGCGAGACTACCAACCATTCCACGGGAACACGATGAGACTGTCATTAAGAGAGAACACTTTGGAGAGTCACAGGGTCACTTCTACTCTGTTAGAGGGTAGACTAACCCCACAAAAATGAACACTAAACTCTTCGTTGACTCACAGCCACCATATTAGAAGGGGTAGAGCTGCCCCAGTAGATTTCTGAGACTGATTTTACCAGAGCAGAAAGGCTCGTCTTTCTAACCAGGCCGCGATTCATCGTATAAGAATCATTCACCTACAAAAGGAGTCTCTTGCTTCATGTAAGAGTTCACGATGCTGAAACAAAGTCATTTCCATCCACTTTTCAACTCTGATTGGATATACAGGCAACTTTTCTCAGGCGAAGCAAAGTACAGCTCTGATGGAATCTCTGTCATTCCCTGGTGAAATTCAAGTTGCCAGAATTTATAAACATAGATGCTTCAGGGTTTAGATCATAAGAACACATGATTCATACACTGCCTTGAATGATGATATAGAGATGGGTGCAGAGCCAAGAGGCTGGGGCCCAGAGTATGAAAAAATCATGTGACATCTGTAGACATCTCTGTCTTTATTCATAACACCATGTTGTTGTTAAATGATACCCTTGCTTTTCAGCACTTTATAGAGATCTTGTGCACCAGATTTGTCCAGTGCAATATGGCATTTGTTTTCTTGACTGCTGCCTCCATGAACATTGATGATGGTCCAAGCAAGAACTAAATCCTTGACAATTATCCCATCTTTTCTCTGTTTATAATGATTCCCCAGTTGTGAGGATTTTTGTCTTCTGTACATGAAATTGTAATCTGGACTGATGGCTTCAATTCTTGATCTTCAGAAGCAAGTGCATCAAGTCCTCCTCCTCTTTCAGCAAGTAAGGTTGTGTCATCTGGGTATCATAGGTAGGCTCAGAGGGAAAGCCAAGAGAAAACACACCCCATCCCCTGGTAGCAGAGTGTATCAGAAAACATCTGGCCTGCTTCCAGAATCAAGTTAGATCATTCAAGGGATAGAGAAGAGCATGGAGCTTTGGTTCAGTCTATAGAGAATCCCTGGATGATGTTATCAGCTAATGTGTTCAGTTGCTAACCCCAAGGTTGGATGTTCAAGTCCACCCAGAGATATTCAGAATAAAGTTATGGCAATATCCTTCCAGAAAATCAGGTACTAAAAATCCCCACAGGGAGCAGTTCTACTCTGAAATACATATGATCTCTGTGAGTCAGAATTAGACCATCTGATAACCCTTGTGGGTGGGATGAGGCATCTACCTGCAGGGTTCCTACCAACCTAGGGTAAGAGTTTGAGAAAATTATCCCCTTATCCTGATCCCCTTTCTTTTTTCCTTAGCATAAGATACAATCAAGGTGTAGGAAACCGAATCCATTTATTTTAATGAACAACTAAAAGTCTGAAAAGGAACCCTTGCTAACAAGGTCTGGCCTGAACAGAAGATCTTACAGGGAAACCTAAGGTGGAAGAAATCGCATAAGTTGGCCAAATTTGGGGGGTGGGCGAGGGAGAGCCTGAGGGTGAGGCAGAATCCCTTTGCAATCTTTGGATTTCTCAAGTCACAATTTACAATCTAACGCCAAGGTCAGCTGAACCACTTGATGACCAATTTAGAGACAAGGGAAGAGCGACAGGAGGAGGAATTATACATGGGCACTAGGGTTTCTGGCACCAGGTGATCAGAGCTACATAGGATTGAGTGTCTAATGAGCTCAGGTCAATCCCCAGCGCTCAGGTCAGAGGGACCTGCGAGCACAGGAGCAAGTTAGCTCTGTCTCGTGGTGTCTGTTCTGCTCCTGCAAGGGATGGAATTTCAACAGCTCTAATGAGCTGTGCAGGGGAAAAATTCGGGAGAGGTGGAATGTGTAGGGGGCCACTGTCTCTCCATGGATCTCCAGTTCTCATCCATCCATCTTATTTGAGGATACTATTTTGTCCTTAATGGATTATGATGGTGGAGGGTGAGCATGCCTGGAGATGAACTTCAATTTTAGTGGGCTAGATGGCTGAGTTACTGTGCTAATTTGGGTAGTCTTGGGTGGGATGGGATGAACGCATGGTGCTTAAAATGTTCATAACGTGGAGTTGACATGTGTGTGCATGCTCACATGTGGTCATCATGGAGAGTGGCTAAAGGAAACCACCAACTTCTTTGAGTGTAGAAAATCAAATACCTTTTGCCACAACATACAAAAAAAAAAAACAACGCTTACTGTCGTCAAGTTATTTCCAGTACATGCAACCCTCCATGGCCCCCTGAAAGGCATTGTGGTGGCACTCTGTGTGAGTTACAGACTTGAGAACTCACAGGGGCAGTTTTACCCTATCCTATAGGGTCGTAATTAGTCAGCATTTATTCCAGAACAGAGAGTTTGGGCATCCCTCCATGAACCTTCCAATACATTCTTCGGGTGAAATACACAGGTATGCAGTTAGAAGTCATCTAGTCATTTTCAAGTGGTTTTGAGAGTAGTAAATGGTATATCACCTATTCCCAAACAACTGAGTCCTCGGCAGCCATTCTCAGAAGCCATATCCCTGTAATAGAATGAATCTTATCTCCAAAAGTTGTTGAAGTTCTAACTCATATGCCTCATACTCATTTGGCCCAGTTGGGAAGTAAGGACTTTGGAAAGGTCATTATTTAGGTTAACACAAGGTTTTACGGGAGCAAGGTGGGTCTTAATTCTATATGTCTGAGATTCTAATTAATGAGGGAAGGATATACAGGTATACAGTTCACCATGAGACCCTGTTGCTGCAAGCCAGAGAGTCCTAAGGACCACCAGAAGACCCGCCGCTTGTCTGTTGGTTCATTGTATTGCAGCGACTTGCTGTGATGCTGGAAGTTCTATCATTAGTCTTTCTTATGCCAATCAGGTCACCCAGAGTAGACAGGTTTCAGTGGCCTACCTGCAAAAGCCAGTGGAAACCATATGAATCACAACAGAATATTGTCAGATACAGTACCGGAAAATGAACTCTTTAAAATGGAAAACACTTTTTCATATCTACACGAATATATTCAAACATATCAATGATTAGGAAGGCAGCAAAAGACTGGGCAGTGCATTGCTCTCATATAGGTGGGGTCACCATGAGTGAGTGCTAGTTCAGCAGCAAAATCAGCAACTTCTTCAGAGACTAGGAGAGAGTCAAAGGGCATTTCTTCTCTCATAGGGGTTAGGAGGAATCAATACTGCTGATACCCGTATTTGAACTCTTAGGACTGTGTGGCTGTCAATCCAGATTGACTTCATTCATTATGCCATCCTAATACTAACTCATTTTTTTTTGGAATAGGAACAGGTATGGATCTCTTCTAGTGCAAAGAAAGGTGATCCTACAGAATGCAGAAATAATCAAGCAACATCATAAATACCTCACACAATAACATTTAGCTGACGATCATTCAAAAATGGCTGTAGAAGTACATGAGTGGTGAATTATCAGAAAGCTATGCCAGAAGGAGGAGGAAGAGGAGGGGGTGGAGGAAGAGGAGGCAGAGGAAGAAGTAGTCATGGAAGAATAGATGCCATTAAGGATGGAGCTTGACTGAAAGAGGTGCCAGAAGGATGTTTATTGTGTTTCCCTGACTATGCAAAGGCATTGAGTTGTGTGGATCATAACCAGTTGTGGGCAACAATTAGAAGAATGAAAATTCCAGAATACTTCCTTGTGCTCTTGTAGAACCTGAACCTAAACCAAGAAACATTCAAACAGAACAAGGGAGTGCCGCCGGGTTTAAATGGAAGATGATGTGTGTCTTTTACCGTGCTGACTCAATCTGTATGCTAGGCAAATAATCTCACAAGCTGCTCATTAATTAAAAAAATCTCACAAGCTGCTCATTAATAACCTGCGATATGCAGATGACACAATCTCTCTTGTAGAAAGTGAAGACAAGTTGAAGCATTCACTGATGAAGATTAAGGACTATAGCCTTCAGTATGGATTAAACCTCAGCATAAAGAAAACAAACAACTCTCCTACCTGATTCTAGGAGAAGCATCATTATAAACAGAAAAGACTGGATTTGTCAAAACCTTCGCTATTCTTTGATCTACAACCATGGATGTAGCATTCGAGACATCAAACAGCATAGTACTTTGGGTAAATCTGCTACAAATGACCTCCTGAAATTGTGAAAAAGCAAAGATGTCACTTTGAAGACTAATGTGAGACTGAACTAATGTGGTATTTCCAATCACCTCATAGGCATATGAAAACTGGACAATGTGTCAAAAGAGACCCAAGAAGAATTGATGCCTTCGAATGATGATGTTGTCAAACAACACTGAGTATACCAAATGGACTTCCAGAAGAACAAACACATCTGTCTGAAAAGAACTATGAGCTAGAAGACTCCTTGGAAGCCAGGAGAGCAAGATTTTGTCTTGAATACTTTGGACATGTCGTCAGGAGGGGCAGCGCACTTGGTAAAATAGAGAAAGAGGAAGACCCTTAACAGGATAGACTGACACAGTAGCTAGAACAACAGGCTCAAAGATAGCCATGATTACGGGCAGGTGCTGGACCGGGTAACGTGTCATTCTGTTTTATATGGGGTCTTATGCATCAGAACCAACTTGAGAGTGCCTAAGGACAATATGGTTCCCATATTCCATTTCCAAATATCTGAGTTCAATAGTGTCTAAGGATTTCAATATCACCATTGTTCAGTCAGGGAAAATGACATCATGGAATCTGCAGGTATCCATCATGATAACACTGTTAAAGGCACCTTGGGAAAAGGCAGGCTATTAATGCATGCAGCAAGAGGCAGATGGCTAGCAATCATTGGAATCCATAGAATTCAGGCCTGTGGCTGCTCTTAAAACCTTCCTGGGCTGATTCTGTCACTCTCTCAGC
Organism: Nesogale talazaci; assembly: GCA_004026705.1. Lineage (NCBI taxonomy): Eukaryota > Metazoa > Chordata > Mammalia > Afrosoricida > Tenrecidae > Nesogale > Nesogale talazaci. The sequence continues at coordinate 142,041 of PVJH01001048.1, forward strand.
CCACTTATAGGGCTTTCTCCCTTTTCAGCCTCTTGCTTGTCTTGCTGAAGCACCCAGTTCTCAGAATGGCACCTATTCTGTCCCTGAGCCCATAGCAGAGCACTGCTCTGCTCTGGCATTGAATCCACTGCCCCGCCTAGCGTGTCATTGAGAAGCATGCTCAGCGTTGCCTGCACATGCCCCTAACACATTGTGACACCCTATTACTGCCGTACCTTTATGAGCTTCAAGGGAAATTACATTTTAAATTATAGCATACAAGCATAATGGAAAACCTAATTGTAGCAATGACAGTTTATTTATCAATCATTTATCATTTTGATTTATAAGGTGCCTGACTTGATTTAAAGGTAGCTAATGCTTAAAAATCTCAAGGCACCCATGCAACCAAATACACATCAAGAGCAGCAAAGTGAATAAGTCCTGCTTCTATGGCAGCCCTTTGCCTACCTTTCCTAACCCAAGACTGCAGCTATCAACAAGAAGTGGATCCCAAGGCTCTCCTAGCAAGATCGCAGAATGCGATCAAATCTCATGTCTTATACAATTTGTCAGCAGTGAACGGGCCCTCTCTACGTGGAGCCCAGGTTCAGTTAGTTTAATATTCTTATGGTCCGAGTTCACAGAGCATCAGAATTTAGAGCTGGAATGGACCTCCAGAAACAACCTGATTTGCACATTTCTGTTGTCCTCCAGGAGACCCTGGGGGCACCAGTAGTGAGGAGGGTGAGAGGCAGAGCCTTTACTCCCGACGTGAAGCCCTGATCTGATAGAAGGTGAGTTTCCCTGGGACATGGTCTCTGTCATCTTCTGTCTTACAAGAGGGAAGGCAAAAGGAGTGAGCAGAGAAGGAAGAATTCAGAAAGAAGTTCTGGAGCCCAGTCTTCTGACACTGAGAACCCTCTGAACCCAAAAGAAGATTCCTGACAAGAATCTTTACCCAAAGCTCAGACAGAGAGAGCAAGAGAGAGGAAGCCTTTCCTTGTAGCTGTGCCATCCTGAATTCAGAGTTCCAGTCTCCTAAACTCTTAAAGAATTCATTTCTGTTTGTTAAATCCATCCAGTGGTGGTCATCTATTTGTCTAGAGATAGGTAGCTAAGATGATGGAGAGATGCAGAGTGTAGGAAGAGAGTACAAACCATCTACTCACTGTGGTGGAATCAATCATTCAGAAGGGAATTGCACAACAGAATGGTTGCACGACAAGGAGACTGGAATTGATGTCACTGAATTATACATGCTAAAACAATGTTGATGTGGTGATGGCTTTGTCCTGTATATTTTTAAATCACAATCAAAGAAAGTTGTGTGATGCCTCTTTTATTCCAGATAGACCAAAAAAGAACAAACTTAAAGCCAATAAAAAACACCTACACCTGTAGGGGGATGAATCGCAAGGCTGGTGAACTCACTTATTGCTTATTGATGACAAACAGGTTTTCCGCAGCAAATACATTTGAATGATGTTTGTATCAGATTATAGGAAGTATGACTTACTGAGAGAGATAACGATGAATCATAATATCCTGCAGTTAACACCTTGGCTAGTAGAAAAAAGAAGTTTTTGCTTCTGTTATCATGCCTGAACTACCTCATGTGATAAGGTGATCCCAGGCAGCAGGGAGTTAAGCATATTTATTCACTTGGATACTTGGTCATTTGGTCAATAGTTGTCACTCAAGCTATGGGATATTCATGACAATGTACTAGACACTGGCAAGGTAGACACTGAGGTTTGATCTTGTTCTCAAGGTGCTCAGCATCTGTGGAAGAGCTACACTCTGAGTTGATACGAAGCTGTAGAGAATTCTAGAGGCTCTCTTAGTTCCTCTAGACCTCAGATCGAGACTTGGGGCTTGTGAGTCTCTGGGTGGTGCAATCGGTTACTCATTCAATGACTAGTAGAAGGTTGATGGGTGGAACCCACTCCAAGGTATCTAGAGAGACAATCCTGGTGACCTTCTTGCCAAGCTATAGAGCACAGTTTCACTCAGCACATAGGGGACTGGCCTGAGTCAGAGTGGACATGGTGAAAACTAACAATGATACCACTGGTTGTTGCTTAAGCCCATTCCTCTGATTCCCTATGCTAGAGCAGCCCCACAAGATAGAGAAAGAAGGTGAGATTCTACAGAGACAGAACTGGAGATAATGGATCTCTTTGAGAAGAGAATTCTCAACCAGCTAGTGTCAATGGGGGCATGAGAAAACCTGTAGATCAAACCAGCTTCACTTTCAGGTTCCAGAGAAGATCAAGTTCAGTGGACGGAGCAGGATGGAAAATTCTAGCAAGTAGGAAAGAAGAAGCCTTGTGCTTTCCATCACAGACGTGTACCAGTCATATGGGGAACAGGTGGGCAAATCTGTTGTTCATTTGGAATTCCATTGAACTCACTAAGTGGCAGTGTGTTAGTCACAGTATCTTCTGTTCAGAACGGGGTTTTCCAGCCCAGCAAAGATCTATTTTGCCAACCTGCAAAAAGAAATACTCAGTGGAGTGGATGGGGATTGGAGGAAGCTGTAGGGTAGAGTTGTAACAGATGTCAGGGCAGTAATAGGTGGCATGACTAATTCCAATCCCCTCGTGTTGATAGTGCTCAAGTTAAATGTTCCTTGTGATCTTGAACTTTGACTTCTTGAATGCTGCTTCCATGTGTCGATATTGCTTATTTCCTATAAGCACATTATGTATTTGTGCATTTTTCAGCTGATTTGTTTCATTCAGCATCACGTGATCAAGGTTCATCCATGTGTCAGAACTTTACTTCTGTCTATAACTGAGTAGCATTCCATTGTCTGTACATACCACATGTCACTTATCCCTTTAGCTGTTGATGGGTTTTACAGGTGTTTCAACCTTTTGGTTCTGATGCCCAACACATTTTTGAAGGCATTGTCCACTCGGTCAAAGCAGTTGCTTCTTCTGACATTGCACCAACGCAGATGTCTGACTGCTGGGCCTAAGGATCTGCTGAAACAATGCAGACTTGACCAACTGAGATTGGTAGAGATCAGCCACTGGCTGGACCCAGAATGTAGAGGCTTAACAGATGGTGGTGATTCATGTGCTGGGCCAAAAAGAGGGAGGGTCAAGTCAAAGTTAATGATTGTGCTGTGGATAGAAATATTGACATTGTGAAAATGATGCTGCACTCTCCGACCGCACAGGACTTATGCTCCATTGGGGAGACAGATGCTAAGTCTAAGAGACAGACCAGTCTGTCAACTCATCCCAATGTTTATCTACTCAACCATCGAATATCTAAAGGACAAAGGACAAATTATCAAGGAATCCTGGAAGCAGGAAACAAAGGGAGAATGGGGGGTAAGAAATGTGACATGGGAAGAATTAAAGAGATGAGTTGAAACAAAATGTACATGAACTGTTGAATGTAAAATGGATGGTCTGTTTTACAAACCTTTACCTAATTCACAACCAAAAAGTTAGAGAGAAAAAGGACGTGGTGGAGAGAGGAAGGAAGAAAGCCAATTTCTTTAATGAAGAGTGTGCTCCAGACAATAAACTGGGATAAAGGGCTGGGTACTGCTGCGGTGATCAGGGAAGGCATCTCTGAGGAGGTAATATTTAGACCAAGACCTAGACATTGGGAAAGAATATTGTAGGGAAGACACAGAAGGCACAAAAGCATTGATGCAAGAATCTATTTGAGATATTCCTCTCTTGGCTGATTGATTCAATCTTCTGGAGCTCCTCCCACCACCCTGCCCCACTCACGGATGAACTGCATTTATCTGGGTCAGTCTTCGTATTAGCCACACACAGCCACCATCAACTCCACAAGAAAATGCAATTCTGGTACCACCAATCTCTCCTTACCCAGGACACCATGAGGCAATCACATGGTCTCCCTGGAAACTGTGCATGGAGAGTATATCTGGCAGCCACCCTGGAAGGGAGTGGTGGTTTCCTGGTGGAAGTCTTATCTTCTGGTTGAGAAACCCAAGTTTCATCCATGGCCAATGCTTCTCACGTATAACCACCACCCATTTGCTAAGGGAGACATGTGTGATGGTGATGTTGAACAGGTTTGGGTTGAGCTTATAGACTAACACAGACTAGGGGAAAAACTCAGCTAGGAAAAAAAAATCTACATCTGAAAACCTGTCAATGGATACTCCTATGGGTTGAAACCATCAGGTTCCAATGTCCATGGGCTGACCGGGTAAGTAAATAGCCTCATCTTGCTCCTTTGGAGTGGCTGGTGGGTTTGACTCAGGGACCTTAAAGTTAGCAGCTCAGTGCTTACTCACTAGAATCACCAGGGAGTCCAAAGGAAGATTCAATTCCAGGATGAAAGGGAAGTGACAATAACATCCAGGCAGCTGTTCTGGCTCCAGACAGACTTCTGTGGACAACACTGAGGTCTGAACAATCCCTGCTGTGTCTCAGCACCCACCTCTCCACATCTTAAAGAGCCCATGCAGACCCCAGCAGCAGAGAGTCCTCGATACCAGGACAGACAAAACCCTTCACTCCTGGATTACATCCTCTAACAACCAGAAGCTCAGAGAAAAAAATCCATCAAGCAGGATACCACCTCTAACTGTGACTCTGCTCACTTCATCTCAAAGCCTCAATAGCTTCATGTGTTTGTTTTAATAAACTCTAGCACCCTCCCCCCCCAAAAAAAAAGGTATAGCCCAAGGTGTTTTTCTTACACAGCCCAAGTTACTTGACTGTGTCTCTGTGGAATTTTTGTAGCTTGCAACCCTGCTCAGTAGAGGGGTACCAGAAAAGAGTAAGTCCTTCAGCAGGATGGATGGACCCAGTGGCTACAACAATGATCTCAAACATCAGGACAAGATGGCACACGACCCGGTCATGTTTCCAACTCCATGGCACCTATAAACAACAGCTCCCGTCTTAGAGGCAAAGAGATTGGATGTGGATGTCACCTGAAAGGATGCGATCACACGGAGGATCTTCTCATTGGTCTCTGTGACCTGAGCAGTGCTTTCCAAAGTGGGCAATACCACCCTGGAGAGCATTGGAAAGATTCAGAAGGACTGAAAAAGTAGGTACCTACATTTTCCCCATGACTCAGATTGTAGAAACCTGCCAGGATTTCTATTCAGGGGAACAGAAGGGACAGTTGACCAGAGCCCAAAAGTCAAACAGAAGATGCAGGGCCATTATAGACTCACTGATCAAGGGAGTAATGACACCTCTGCCCCCCATTGGTGAAGCACCCTGCACTTTCCATATCAAGAAGGACCACAATCAGACAATATCCCTTACTTGGTGCTGTCATGAACCCAGCTTGCTCTTATGAACCATGCTGATGAAGAATCTTTCAAAAATAATTATGTGAAAGCGCAACTCCACAAGTTTAAAATATGGGAATGTTCCGTTTCAGCAGTCCTGTGTGTTGAGATAATGAACACCGATTGCAAGGCGAACACACTGAGGGTTTTTAATCCAACTTTACTTCCTTGCTCCGCTGCCAGCTCGGGGCCAGGCTTGGGAGAGGTGGGAAGGACTCTCAAGGTGATGCTGAGAGCGATTTAAGGGAAAGATGGGAAAGAGGAGGAAAGGTCTATGGGAAGGGATCATCTTTATGTGAAGGCAGCCAACAGCTGCTCAGTGGTGGATGTTTGGGCCCCTGTGAGGTTCCCTCCCCATTGATGACCCCTACGACTTGTTCTTAGGGACCTTGGAGTTGGACATTATTGTAAACAGAAGGCAAATGTTCTTGCATGCGCTGAAAATGTATCCAGAGTTACATAAAAGCACTCAGGGGTAGCATGATGAAAACTTCTCAGCCATAACCAGATACCTTGAAGGAATGAATTGCTGCGAATGAAGATTTGGGACCATAGGCTCAGTGGACAGCTGGATCAATTGGTACAGTGTACTCCACAAAGACAATGTTCCCCAGCTCACAGTGACGAGTATCAATGGGGGTCTGAAAAGTGTGTGAGAGGTTATCTTTGGTGACAGGTAAGGGTTTATTAAAACAGGCCTCTGTATTCCACCTGAGCTCTTGGTTTCAGTAGATGCCAGAGGGAAAGGTGTGCAGGGATGAGAATTGGCATCTTCAACAAATCCCTAGTGAACCTGAAATTGCTAATACAAACCACTTTCTGAGAACCACCGATCTAGAACAATTGGGGGCGATGAGCCTTGTGGGCAAGTGGGGCTGCCATTCAAAGATGTGGTCTTCTGGTTACCACAGCTTCAGATTTCCCCAAGAAAGGGCAAGTCTGGAATTCTGTGTCAAACACCTTGACACCTCATCATGAAGCAGCTTAAATCACATGTGTTCAAAGGCTGGCCAAGTCTAGCCCCCTGATATGACATGCAGTAAAAAAGTAGCATCAAGAGAGAAGAATTCTGTTCAAAGACAGAGTCAGTGCAGACCATGGCCTTGGACTAGACCTCAGAGCAGGGACATCTGGGAAACACTGAAGGAGAAGGAAGAGGAAGTTCACTTGGCTAGGACGTCTGAGCTCCGCTGCTGTGGTCAAGTTAAGAGAGCTGAGCAATAGTGCTTTGTCTTCCTATAGATCTCTTTGAAAACAACATATATCATGGATGAGAGGGGGGGGGAGGGCATGAAAGTTGTCAGTAACATTATTATTATCTTAACAAGCATACCGTATAGAACTCCCTGTCATTAAGTCCATCCCAACTCACAGTGAGCACCATGCACGTGATAGGGTAAAGTGCTTCTGTGGATTTCTGAGCCTATCAACCTGGTCAGTCTATCGTATGGGACAAATAGTCTTCTCTTTCTCCCATGAATCAGCAGATGGCTTTGAACTGCTGACCGTATGGTTAGTAGCCTAAGTGATAGCCCACTACACCACCAGTGGAGTAAGGTGGAAAAACAAACAAAACTGCTGAGAAAAAAGGGGAGAGGAGGGGGAGGAGGCAGAGAGGGAGAGAGGGGGAAAGACAGAGAAAGGGTGAGGGAGAGAGGGAGAGAAAGAGAGAGAGAGAGAGAAAGAGAGAGAGAGAGAAGAGTTTGCAGCTCTAATCAAAGCACATCTGTCAGCTTTCAAATTATATTATCTGGGCCGCCACTCTAGACATGTGCAAAAGTGACAATGATTAAAAATAAAAATTATAATTTCTTCTTCAAAAAAAAAACAAGAAGTTTAAAGACCTTTCTGGGAATCCTGAAGCTAGTTTTCATCTGTGCCAGTTTCCATTAATAGCTGATGGATTTTTCTAATTGTTTGTAATATCAGTTCAACAGGGAATGAACATTCAACTGGTATTGCAATCTTTCTATCAAGGCAACAGCATAAAACAGGGTTGTTGTTTCTTTAAATGATGGTGTAATTGCTCATTTGTTTTCAGTAGAAATATTACCCTGTGATGATCAAGGTTATTATGATTTTTATATAAGACAGAATACTTGTATAAAGTATTTCCAACATGATAATAAAGGAAGGAGAACTTGTTCATGTTTTATGAATCAATTCATTCAGAAAAGTACAGATTTGTACCATGGGTCTGTGTGTTCAGCTACAGATGTTAAATCAATTGCAACTGCTGTTCTAATTATCTAGTCAATTCAGACCCTTCACAGCCCCATAGAAACGAATGAGGCTTCATTGAGTCATTTTGGGGAAATGGGTGGCCTCATGTTTCTCTCATGGAGCAACTTGTCTATTGGAACCCTCAACCTTTCACTTAGCAGTCACACCCTTACACAGTGTGCTACCTGGGCTTCTTCAATTAGAATGAGGAGCACACCCAAACCCACGGCCCCTGAGATGACCCCCATCCACAGCGATGCTAGACAGGCTGTACATGTTGATGGGAGCAGGCAGCTTCATCCTTCTCATTCAAGTGCCTGGTGAGTTTGAACTCCCAGCTATGAGGCCAGCTCTCCACCACCATTCCCACATTGAGTAGGGCTGTTTTACTGGTTATTCTGTCAAGCCCAACTCAGGGTGACCCCATGTGTGCAGAGTAGGACTATTCCAGGAAGTTACGAAGGATATGTAACCTTTTAGAAAGCAGAGCTCTAGGCCATTCTTCTGGCTTGAGCTATGCACCTTTGGACTGGTTGTCAAGGACATCACTGTCTGTGCCACCCATGAACTACACTCACCATTCTAGCTGACCTTTCTGATCCAAATTTGCTTTTATTCCAGCTGACTCCTGAAGTTAAACCATGGGTTTAAAAATTGGCATGGGGTTGTGTTAATTTGATGTTGCTGTGGCTGGTAGGGGCTGCTGAGTTGGTTCTGACTCATAACCACCCTCTGGACAACAGAAAGAAACCAGCCGTGGTCCTGCGCGAGTCTCAAGATGGTTCCTAGGTTTGAGCTCTTTGTTGCAGCCTGTGGGTCAGTCCATCCTGGCAAGGGTTTTCTCTTCCTTTGCTGTCTCTCCACTTTACTAAGCACCTGTCCTTTTTCTGGAAAAGGACATCATGCTGTCGGTAGCTGCCATCAAGTTTTTGCCGGACTCCTGCACTGCACCATGGATCAAAAGCTCTGCCCGGTTCTGAGCCAATGCAACAACGGGTTCCCTAGGAGACGGGTGTAATCCACAGTTTTCACAGGCCGATGCTCAAAAGTAAGTTGCCAGACCTTTTCTTCCTAGGACAACCTAATCTGGAAGCTGGCATGAAACCTGTTTGGGATCACAGTAGCTATGGAGACCTTCCGTGACATTTGGATGGTAGGAACATACATGTAAGATTTGAGAATGGAACCCCACGCTCTTGCATGGATGGTGAGGATTGTACCAGGAAGCTTTTGATGTTGGTTTTTTTTTTGCCTCATTAATACTCAGTTTAGTTTGAAAGTGGAGATATACATACAAATAGTGTCTCCTGGGGCCTGGCTTCTATGCTGAAGTGAGGACTCAGCAGTTACAGGTCAATCAAATGGACGGTTCTAAATACTGAGCACCCATTAACGTTGGTGCTGTTGTTGCCAGATGTCACTGAGCCAATGCCTACCCTTAGTGACACTGTGTCCAACACAGCAAAGAAACACGGCCTGGTCCTGCACTGTCCTCACAGCTGTTGCCACAGGGGAGCCTATGTTGCAGCCACCATGTCGGCTCATCCTGTGGAAGCTTTTTCTCTTCTCCACTGACCCTCTACTTTACCAAGCATGGCATCATTGGAACAAGCTTTCAGTTTCCATAGGAATGCTGAATTGTCAAAAATCAATGATACTCAATAGCCTTTTGACAGATGAATGTGGAATGTGGCCAGATTCAGTATGTGTCTTCAGCTCTGACACACTAAGTTTGCATATATTTGCTAAGAGATGAGATAGTCAAGAGTGGGATCCAAGAATAAAGAGACTCACAGAGTGAGTGACTTTAAAGAGGGCCCCAAATCACCTCTTGCCTTTTGTCCATGTGATGTAATGTCATCAGAATCAACTGCAACTGTGGTCTCATGACCACATTCTTGTTCTCAGAACCATCCCATGCAAGGGGCTGTCGATTGATGAAATGCAGGACTATTATGTAATCTTTGATTCATTAATTATCTGTTCTGTGCTCAAGATCCAAGGTCACCATGACTATGGCTTCTCCCGACCCCTTCATAGTTATCTTAAGGTCGCCTTCACTCATTCTCCTGGACATCCCCATCTTCAGGAGATGTTCTTCATGCTAACCTCAGAGTCCCGCAGAATGGGCCATAAGTCCAAGTTGAGCCATGGATTGTATCTACATTTTCTTTCTCTTCTTGAGTCCCAGCTATCTGTAGAAAACAACAACAACAAGCAACGACAAGATCCTCACTGTCATCCAGTCAATTCTGACTCATATCAACCCCATAGACTGTGTAGAACTGCCCCTGTGGGTTTCTGACACTATAACTCTCTACTGGAGCAAAAAGCTTCATCATTAGAAAGGATCTTCAGAGCACACTTTTTGGTCCTTCATCTCTTACCTAAGTTGCTATGATCCCCAAGGTGCAAGGTTCTAACCTCCTTTGGCACAGTCATAAAGAAACAAGGATCATAGTACAAAATAGGGATGACACTGAGGGTCAGAAGGGTACAACCAACAGGAGAGCAGTGACAGAGCATTCCAGGAAAGCTTCAAATGGGGCCAGCACTGGACTTGATGAAGGAGTAGAATTTCATAAAACAATCAGGTAGAAGATATCCAGATTTCTTATTTTTATTTATAAGGAAGCGAATATCAAGTTACAAAGCAGGGGGAGAGTCTCATTCTGGTAGTAGTGACTACAACCCTGAATGGCCAGAAAGGACTGGCTCAATCCCCCTGACTTTCCTTTGTGTTTGCTGTTGAGTTGCCACAGAGTCCCTGGGGACTCGTGGCATCCAGAGATTCAAGAGAACAAATCACTGCCCATTGCTGCAAAGGACAATGTTCAGTTGAAACCCATAGAGTTCTCATGGGCTAATTTTCAGAAGCAGATCACGCAGCCTTGCTTTCAAGTCTGTTTTAGCCTGGAAGTTCTACCACATCCTGTCCACCATGGGTAACCCTCCTGCTATTTAAAATAGCAGTGGCATAGCGTCCAGCATCATGAAAGCCGAACAAACAAGACACAAAAAAACCCACCACCTAACAAATTGCAGAGGGAAATCAATAATTGTTGCACAACACGAAGAGTATAATCAATGGCACTGAATTATACATGTAGACATTGTTGAATTAGAGAACGTTATGTTGTGTATATTTTTGCCACAGTGGAAAACAATAATTGCATGAATAACCATGAGTGCTAGGAAGAAGAAAAATGTTTGAAAATTGATTGTGGTAATGATTGTACCATTCTTCTTGGTATGATTGAACTATTGAATTGTATGATATGTAGTGGAATAGCCAATAAGACTATTAAAAGGAAAAACACCATACAGCAGAAGGACAGGTAGGTAATGGTGCCTTTTTTCATTCGTGAGCTAAACACAGGGATGAATGATGAACACAGACTTCAGAGAAGGATCATTTCCCCTCATGTGAGAAGCAAGCAAGACCGTATGTGTCAAGGACCTGTCAAGTGCCTCTTGTCTGTAATGTTCCTTTCAAAAGGTAGTTCCCTTTCCTACTCACTGATCTTATTGTTAGGAGCTCTGATGGTGCAGGAGGTGAAATATTCAACTGCTCACCACAAAGTCAATGGTTTAAACCCGCCATCCTCTGCATGGGAGACGAGATGGGATTGTCTGATCCCGCAAAGGTCGACAGTCTTGGAAACCTGACCACTCTGCTCTGCCCTGTAGGGTAGCTGAATCAGAATTGACCTGACCTCAGTGAGTTTTATCATCTAATGAGGAACACTGAAGAGGGAGGGGGAAAATGCTTCTGGGAAGCCAGTCATATTTCTAAGAAGAAACCATGGACCCATCACTTACTGTGGAATCTGAGCAGCACTTTTAACCTTGCTGAACTGCAAGTTACTTGCCTGCAAGGAGAAGGGCCAGGCATTGAGCCTGCACTCGATAAACAGTTCTTTTGTCGCTCAGGTTCTAGCCCTGACTCTAAGCTTGTATCTCTGTGTAACCTTGAAAAAGGGATTGAGCCTTTCTGGGTCTGGCTTTCCCTGCCCATAAAACTAGGGGATTTGACAAGATCCTCTTTGAACTCCCTTCCCTCTCCAACATGCTATCATTCTGTGACTTTGAGCCGCCCGAGGGATATGATAATGGGTTACATTGCACAAAAGACTTGGATGTAATATTATGAGCTGTAACAGAGGCTTCCAGCAAACTCGTCTGCTCTCCCAGGCAGAATTCCCCATTGTTCTGAGTGTAATGAATAATCCAACACAACACATGCTCTTTCTAAGCCTTGCCCAGGTCCACAGGCTCTTACACTCAGGGCCAGCCAGAGGCAACCTTGTAAAGCAGAGGAAGGACAATGCCAACATGTCCCTTGCCCTGACAACACTGCCCTCACCCAAGGGAATGGACCTGTTTTCATTGGCACCACTCCCCAGGGCCAATGCCCCATGCTCTAACTGCTTCCCTTTCTCACAAATTCCTTCACAATCCACCAGGGCTTTGTTTCATCCCCTTAGCTACCCAAGGATTTGATTACACTCACATGACTTGGCCTGTCTTTATTGCTGTTAGGTGCCATCAAGTTGGTTCTGACTCAAAGCGACCCCTGTGGAAGACAAAACAAAGGACTGTCCAATCCTGCTTCTATGTTCTAACCCATTGTTGCAGCCACTAGGTCCATCCATCTAATTGAGGGCCTTCTTCCTTTTCACTGGCCCCCCACTTGACTGAGTATAATATACTTTCCCCGGGACTGATCTTACCTGACAACATGTCCAAAGTATGTAAGACTTTATCTAGATACCACAAAAAAGAAAAGAAAGACATATTGATTCTCTTTAAAGGCTCTCTGATCTTAAAGGGAGGGGGGGGTCCCAACACATACTTATAGGTGGGGAGAAGTGAAATGTGAAAGACAAAATAAAGCACCATGTTTTTAGGGATGGAAGACAGTCTTACTCCCTGAAACAAGAAGGGAAGACATAGTGGCATTAGACCCACAGGCACAGGTGGTCTCCAAGAGCAGTGTACACAGCCAAGTATCTGGAAAGAATCTGGAACCAAACCCAAGCCAATGCCACTGAGTCTATTCTAACTCAAAATGAGCCCACATCAGGTAGAAGAGACTACAAAATCATTCTTGTAGGAGGAAACCTCATTTTTCCCCAAAGAAGGGGCTGGTGGGATTGAAACACTGAGCATGCAGTCAGCCACCCAGTGCCTAGCCTATGGCACCACCACGAGGGGTCCCCATGAAGAAACAGGAAAGGAGGAAGTATCTGGTGGGTTTCAGGAAGCGATCTGATTGGCCACGTTTGCCTGAAAAGGACCAGGGACGCAGTGTTAATAGGCCAGTTGAGTCTCATTGTGAAGTTCTTGGAAAGTCTAACGAAGGGATTTTTCCCCCCAGTGAATGAAGACGTGTCAACAACAGTTTTGGGGCTGGAGAACGAGCCACAGATGATTGAGCCTCATTATAAAGTTAGTGGAAACTCTCATGAGGGATTTTTTTTCAATGGATGATGAAGAACCAGCGATGGTTTTTAAAGCATGAGGTAGATCCATAAACAGCTGGCATCCAGTAGATTCCACCACTTGGCAACCGATGACGGTCTGAGTAGATTTGCATTCCATAGGTTTCTGATGGCTGGAAGTAGAACACTGGGTCTTTCTTCGTAGGTACCTCTGAGCGGAATTGAATGCCCAACATTTCAGGTAGCTGCAGTGGAATGTATCATCAACCAAGTATTCCATGGGAAGGGGCAGCACAGACTCTATCTATAGAAGATAAACCAGGAGCTATGTTTAGGAAGTCTGAAGAAGAATGTAGATAGCCAGTTAGAAGAACCCTGTGAGAGACTGGAGGAGCGATGCCATGCATTGGAAGTCAGGTAGCAGCCAGGAGAATGGAGCTAGAAGGGGGCTTGGGGGAGGACTAATAAGACTGGGTTACAAGGATCTATGGGGGCACAAAAAAGATCAAGGGATCAAAGCCTGATGACACAAACAAGGAAAGGTGAAGTCAAGCAGGGTTGAATCCGTTCTAACTCATAGTGGCCACAAATAAAGCAGAAGGAAACAATACCTGGTTCAGCTTCACCCTCACAATTGTTCCTATGTTTGAGTTCATTGTTGCAATGACATAGCTTCCAGCCTCACAGCAACACACAAATTACCACATGATGACAAACTCACAGAGAAGTGGTGGCCCATGGAGTTTTCTTTGTAGCTTTGGGAATCTTTGGGGTGGTTCGACTCTGTCCTGTAAGCTTGCTATGAGTTAAAAGCCACTTGAAGCAAGGCTTTGATTTGGCTTGGCTTGGCTTAGTTTGGGGGCTCACCCAAAAGTTTTAGGTTCGAGGAATCTATTCAAAGGCACCTCAAAAGAAAGACCTGGAAATCTCCTTAGGAAACACCAGCCTTGAGAATCCCATGATGTCGTCGGCAACTTTTGACTCTGTTTGTGTGTGAGCATTGAGAAAGCAAAATGTCCTCAGCAGCTTCCGGAATCCCAACACACGCAGCATTTCCTGCCAGAGACCCAGAAACTTCCTTGAGCTTGGGGGTCAGCAAATCAAAAACACTTTGAAAAATCAGTGAAGCCCCACTCTCTGGGCTGGCCAAAGCCAATGAGATCCTGTGGCCTCCGACAGCTGGCCAACCAGGTAGGCAGGGGCGAGAGCTTGCTGCTTTCCTCTGGGTCCCACAGACAGAGCAGCAGCCTCGTAAGCACTGTGCATGGCGAGACAAGCCCCGCTGATTTCCATTCATCTCGCTGGAGGCCTCCGAGGTCATAGATGTTTAAACAAAGAGGAGGTGATCTGGCTCACCAGGTCAGCTCGGCTAATGGACTCCCCACGCGCTGCTGCCTTCCTCAGTCATGGGTGGGCCGCCAGGTGAGCTCGAGGTGTGCAAATATTTAGCTTCATATGCGATCAAATAAATCTCTTCTCTTTCCCTCTAGCTCCGGGCAGATCCAGCGGGGCTTCCAGGCCTGACTAGAAGCTAGGACTTGCACACACGGGCTCAGTCCAGTGAGGGAACCGTGAGACTGCAAAGGAAGTCCTTTTTGCTTGGCACAAGCTTTATGGTTCGAATCTCAAATCTTTCTTTTGCCGTTAATGCTGCCACCAGGTCGATTCGGAGGTTGTCCACCTCGATAGGAGTAGACAGCCTTCCCTTTGCTGCCACAGAGCGACTGGTGGGTTTTGCACCGAACACCTTGCAGGTAGCAGTCCTATGGTGATCCAGCAGCATCACCAGCTCCTTGGTGCAGAGGGACAACTCAGACAAACCCCAAACCCACCGTCTTGTCTGACTCCTCGTTTCCCCGTAGGACAGAGGAGAGCTGGCCCCGTGGGGGTCTGAGGCTGCCAATCTTAGGGAGCAGAAAGCCTCCCCTTTCCATCACCCATAGCAGTACCAGGGCTCCTTGTGCCTCCTAAACCCAAAGCAAACTCACTGCCCCGGAGTCGGTTCTGGCGTATCGGGACCCTAGAAGACAGGGCAGAATTAGCCCTGGGGGTCTGAGACTGTTCATGCTGTATGGGATAAAAAAGCTTTGTCTTTCTTCCACTGGGCAGCAACTGGTTCCCAACTGCAGGCCTCGTGGGCAGCAGCCTAGTGGGCAATCAGTACACCACCAGGTAAATGCTACCATTGTCGCCATGAAGTCAACCCCGACCCCCATGTGGACCCATCGATGGGCTACAGAGGAGAGAACCGCGCAGTACGGGGTTTCCAAAGCTGCCAGCATCGTGGGAAGGGGCCTGAGTCTCACCAACCGTCGAACACAGCTGCTCCCTCCCCGGTTGGTGGCTCACATGCACCCAGCCAGTGACTCCACAGGAGAAGGACCTAGGGCTCCATGTCCCTCAAAAGGAATCCCCCAAATCTACTGTCCCAGAGCCGATTCTGACACTCACCGACCCTTGGAGGGTCTCTGAGACTAAATGGTGAAGGGAGGAGATTGCCTCATCTTTCTCACAAGGATGAACTGGTGGGTTTGAACCGCTGACTTTGCGGGGAGGAGTTTGAGCTCCACCTCAAGCACCAACATGCTCCTTTAAATGACTCTATGATGCCTCTGTGATCCCCCTGTCGTTCACCAAGTGTGTCTTTCAGACCGAGCTCCTGCTTGTCATCTGTCAAGATGTATTCCCATCAGCTTCCTGAGCCAGCCATAGGGTTCTGCGTCCGGCCTGGCTATCTTCCATAGAAACCACTCGCAGCACTGCTGCCTCTCCCTGACCCCTGTCACCTTCACTTCCTGGGTGATCACCCATTCATCTTTGTTAAGTCCATGCCAGCTGCTCCCCAGCCACTTCCCTTTCTCACTGGGTGAAGAGACCACAGGGGTGGTTCATTGAGAATTCATGGCTTCTGGGAGCTTCCAGCTTGCAAAGCAGTCTCATCTCTTTCATTCATACAGCTCATGCAACAACCCCAGGTCAAATTGGCTAAGGTACATAGTGATTCTCTTTGACTGGGGACTTGATGAGTCTGAGAGAGGCAGGGGGTGAGGAAACCACTGTCGTAGATGAAGAGGTTCCATGAGAATGTTTCTATGGAAGATAGCCCGGTCTGAGGCAGAACTCTATGGCTGGCTCAGGAAGTTGATGGCAATACAGACATCTTGAGAAATGACAAGCAGGCGCTCAATCTGAAAGACACGCGGTGAAGGAGAGGGGATCACAGAGGGATCATAGAGTCATTTAAAGGAGTCTGTTGGTGCTTGAGGTGGAGTTAATGCTCCTCACCACAAAGTCAGTGGTTCAAACCCACCAGCTAAGAGATTAGACACAGTTCCACTCTGTACCTCATAGATGGATTCGACATAGATTGGGATTGAGTCCAATCGCACCTCAAGCATAAGGGGGCCGTGGGGCAGCATGGCATAGTCCTAACCAGTCCCAGTCCCACGTAAAAAAACCAAGCTCCTTGTAGTCAAGTCGATTCTGGCTCACAATGACCTCTTTGAACAGAGTGTAGCTGCCCCTGTGGGTTCAGAGGCTGTTGCTCTTTACCGAAGTGGATGACCTCATCTCTCTTCCATCCATATGGATGATGGGGCTTCAGAATGTTCTTGGAACAAGGGGATTAAGGAGTCTGCAAGCTGGGGCTCATGAAGTTGTTTCCATCCATACATGTGCCTCTGAAGTAAGATTGAAAAACGCTTTTGAGGATATTATTCAGATCATGATGATTTCATCTATTTTGTGAAAATATTTCTCTCGCTCTCCTATACTTTTTAAATTGCTGTGAGAGGCAGGATCGGCTTGCGTCGCAAGAATTTGCTGACCCCCAACCGTAGTCCAGGGATATCATTAACCTGATGTCAGACAGAGAGCCTTGTAATGCTGATGATGGCAGATGTAGTTAGGCTAAAATATAGTACCTTGCGATTCGATCTCCCTTTTGACCCATTTTAAAGGTGCTCCAGGGTAAAAAAGAAAAAAAAAGGTGAAGGGAAAATGCATGTGGCTTAAGTATCCAATGAATCCTCTCTGACTACCACCCTCCTATCAAGCAGAATTCATTAGAAAGATTATTGCAGAGACAGGTTAAACTTTAATACCTTCTCATTTGACCTCCCTTTTGATGCGTTTTAGATTTGTTCCAGTTTCAATACTCTCTGCTTTCTTATTGATTGAGGTTTCCCTCTATTTTACTTTATTATCCTTAGTTTTCATTTTCTAATGCTTTTTGTGTGTGTGTGTGTATGAAATCCAGCATAGGCCATCTATAGAGGTGGTAACTGCATTGGCAGTTTCTGATGGGTATGGTTGCTTTGGACTTCTGAATGGTAGGGCCCTGGCTCACAGTGACCCAGTGCACAGCAGAGTGAAACGTGAAACGTTGCCTCCATCTCCATGATCTGTTTCATTCAGGGTCATTGTGATCCAGATGGTTCTCATTGGCTGATCTTCAGAAGTTGGTCACCAGGTCTTTCTTCCCAGGCTGTCTGAGACTGGAGGTTCCTTTGAAACCTAATGACACACACACATCTCCAATGTCAGGTGAGTGTGACAATGCTTGAGGTACACAGGACTGGAAATTTCTCATGTGTAAGAGAAGACATCTGTCCCAGAACCATCAGTCGCCCCTGTCTAAATGGTCACCACGTTGATATTGGTTTTAGGGCTGAACTCGCTTATCTTGACCAGCATTTCCACATCGGGAGAGAATGTGCTTGTAGGGGTCTTCCTTAAAGAGAATATGGAGGAAGAGGAGGAGGAAGAGAAAGGACACTAGGGCATGAAGTTTTTTCAAACAGGAAGGAGTCAAGAAGAGGAAGCCCAAGAGAAGAGGGGGGACCTTGCTGCCAGAAGTCCTGGAGTATGGTTGCAGCAGTCAGGCCCACACTGCCCAGACCCAAGCAGCCACACCAACCAGTGGTACCCGAGAGCCTGTGACCTTCCTGCATCTGCTTCATCTTTCTGCATCCTCAGCCTGCAGCTGCCTGGGTCTGAAGAGAGTTCTTGCTTGTGTCAGATCCATGGACATCAGTTAGACTAGGCTTTGATGCTTTCTTGAGATAAACTTTCTTTTCACTATAAAATTCCTTCACCCTCTATGTCACTGGCTTTCTTGGCCTAATTTTCCACTCACCCTGGTTTGCACTTTCCAAGTGACCAGCTCAGACTGGATTTGCAACTGCCCAAGAGAATCATTTCACATATATTGGAGAACTCGGTGGCAACTTTCAAGTGGCAGAACAAAAGGCCTTCTCAAATCAGACATGTGTGACTGTGCTTCAGAGCCCAGAATCCCTGTTCACAGAGAAGGAGGAGTTACAAACCATCCCAGTTCCCCTTCCAGTGTGTGAGGTGACAACAGAGCCACTGCCGCATCCAAGGTCTCCCCATAAGATCAGAATGTTTAAGCAAATCTCTGATGGAGAGTCAGAGTTTCCCATTTTCAAGACAGCTTCTACCTGGTGCTTTAACAGGTTTTACAGATGTCTGGTCTGTAGTCAGTGTAGACCTCATCCATCCTACCAGATGGAGGCAGTTAGGGTGACCAGTACCAGGTCTTTCAGATAACACAAGTAGGTCTTCCAAGTTATCGCATTGTAGTTCCTTGATTCACTTCATTACTGTGTTAACCAGTTGTCTAGAGGAACTATACCAGTGACACTCATATACATCTTAGAACATGATATCAAGAATTCACTTTATCTCAAAAAGGCATCCCAGTCCAGTACAACAGAGCCTAGCTCAGATTCACATAGCTGCTGGCTGTTGACACAGAAAGAGGAGGCTGGATACAGAGAGAGCACAGGTGGGTGGATGCAGGATCCAAGGTCCAAGAAAACATGGTTGAAGACTGTCAGCTCTCAGACATGGGCACTGGCTCTGGAGGCAGACATGGAGCCCCAGTGAAGTGCAGGCAAGGAGGAAGGTGGAGTGTCAGAGAGGAATGCGGCATTCCCAGCCTCTCTTTTTATGACTTGATTGACAGGTTGGACTCCACCCCTACAGGGTCAAGTGGACATAAAATCTCACTGCCACAACCAGTAAATGTATTCAGCCTACTATCTCTTTATGCATTTATTGCTTATGTCCTATGGGTGTTGCAGGGGTTGAGGAACTCCACACAGAAGAAACCAAGCTTATCGCTGCCAAGTTGCTCATAGGACTCATGAGATTTTTCCCACACCAGTGTGCTAAAAAGTAGAGTTGAGCTCACAGAAATCCTCCCAGCAGGCTTGGCAGGCCTTTTTTTCTATGGTGCTGCAGGATGGGTTTAAACTGTCAAGCTTGGAGTCAGTAGTCAAGTGCAAACTGTTTGTGCCACCTGGACACCTATGGTCAGTGTATCAATCCTATCCCCTCCATAAGAAAAGCAAGAAGTATGTTGATGCAGGAACTTATTTTTCCATTGTGTTGTGGTGGGGCTGCCCTGGACCCTGGGGTGGGAGGTGGACGTGAAGGTTAAACTACTTGGGCTCAGATTCTAGATCTGCCATCTACTGCTCATTCATTTCATGGTAAGTTACTTAATCACTGTGCTTGTATCTGTAAATTGGGGACATCGATAGCAGACTGCTTTGTTGTGATTCAATGAAAACTCACTAAGCTAGTATGTGAGCAGCATGTTAACTGGTGTTATGGGCTCAAAGGCAACCAGACTCGTCATAGGCATTCAAAAGATTTTCACTGAATGAGAAGTGGAAAAAGAAAGAGAAGGAGGAGGAGGAGGAGGATGGGGGGGGGGGGGAGAAGAGGAGGAGGAGGAGGGGGAAGAAGAGGAGGAGAAGAAAAGAAGAGGAAGAAGAAACAGATCAATGAATATCTTCCAGTCCAGTGTTCTTGTGGAGAGATCACAGGGTCTCTCAATGGATATGTGAGAAGGACAGAATCAGAATTCTCAGTCAATAAATATAAACACGGCCATGCTTGACTGAATCTTGAGTTAAGGATAACCCAAGTCCTTTCACACAGGGAGGAAGAGGACTTGATCAGACACACTGCACCTAGTTGTCTCTGAAAAGGCTTTGTTTCTGCACGTCAAGGTCCCTGGCACACAGATCTGAAGTCAGACCAGTACCTGAGGCACCAGAAAGAAGCAGTTTGGGCACTCACATGACCATATAGAAATATGGACATCCAATGGCTTAGGGAACCACTCTCTCTCTCTCTCTCTCTCTCTCTCTCTCTCTCTCTCAAAGAACACATTGGCTACTTGAGAATTGGTGATGGAATATAGTGCATGGGAATCCAGGCTCAGATGTGCCCACTGTTGATGGATGCTAACTAAGGCAGGTGACCTATGCAGATGGCTGTCTGCATCATGGGGACTTCAGGTGAGCTCACAGTTTAATGAGACACAGAGAGACATGTATTCAATGTGTGATGAAGACCCAGAATGCCTAGCTCTCTGCAGGAAGTGAGAGCAGTACAGTGGTTGGGAGGAGGGCTGGATCAGGAGGCCCTCTCATTCCATCTGCTGCCATTTGAGGGGGGGAGTCTTGCCGCCACAGTCAAGCCCCTTCCTGGATGTCATGTCTTCATCCGTCACTCTGAACCTCACCAGATGAGCAGACCAATAAAACACTAAACTATCTGTCTGTCATTAAGTCTGGTTAGATGCATGGCAACCCAGGCTGTGTCAGAGCCAGGGGTCCAGATCATTCCCAGTGGCTGGATCTCCAGAGTCAGACTCCCAGGCCTTTCTTCAGGGCCATCCTGCCAATGTGATGGGGGAGGGGACACAGTATCAGCCCACTTTGTAGATAGATGATCAAGTCAAAGAAAAGAACCAGGAGCCAGAAGAGGGAGGCGTCAGAACACAGGTCATGAATCCAGTCGCTTTTTGGAAATGCCACTGGAAAATCATAGAGTGGCGGCTGTTCCTGAGCACATGTGGAGGAAACAGAGGTGTGGATTCACTCCGGAGGTGTCTGAGGTCTCTTCAAGGAACCGGTTCTTTCATTGGCAGCACTTCTGATCAGGAGGAGGGTACAGAGGTAGAACATCTGTTCCAAAATGTGTGGTGTCAGGAAAGGCTGACCAGACCACTGAGGCCACACAACTTGATTGTATCCATCAGTTTAAAGGGGTTGGGCATGGGGGGCAGTTTTCCATGCTCCATCTCCTGCTCAGGTAAGACGGCTCATGGCTGAGGGATCTGAAGGCAGCCGTTGACTGGTGTGCACTCCTATGCTACTACTGTCTGTCTCATGGGACTCTGGTGACACAGTGGGTGACACCGTGGCTGCTAGCATCAAGACCAGCAGTTCAGACATACCAACCCCACCACAGGAGAATGGCGGGCTTCCTACTCCCATAAAGAGTTACAGTCTAAGAAACTCACAGCGGCAGTTCTACGCTGTCTTGTACCATTGCTGTGCGTTGGACATGAGTGAGTGAGTCTTTTGGTTTTCTACTGCCATAAAAATTTGCAGCCTTGGAAACCCACATGCTCGTAAGACATTCTTGTAAAGGGAGTCTTTACAAGGAACTCGATACTTGGGCACCACAATTCCGTCCTACGGGGTCTCTGCAAGTCAGAACTATCTTGGAGGCAGCGAGTTTGCCTTTGTGTTTTGGTTTTGACGGGAGGCCAAGGTCTCTCTCCCTGCTAACCATCAGGATGTCAGTGCCACAGAGCCAACTCTAGAAGCAGAAAGAGAAAGAGGTCATCTTCCCCTGGGTGCTGAGGGGAGCCTGTTTGAGTCCCCCAGCTCAGTTCTCTCCTTGCGTGCATACCGTCCAAGAATGCTGCACCAACACAACACAATGGCTGCAGAAATCATTCACTCTTCAAGTTCAGGGGCTAGGCCGGTGATCTTGCCAGAACCATCCACATCATTCGGGGAGAGGTAGCCGATTCCAAAAAAATTATCACTAGTGACTAATTCTTTACAACTTAGAGTGCAGGCTGAAATCACTTGGCTTAGGGCAGTTTTTTGTTTTGTTTTGGTTACAGAAATGTGTTCATGCCCTGTTCAAAACAGATCGATCCTGCATCTTTAAGGGTGTAAGAGGAGCCAGGTTGCTTCTGAGAAGGACTTCTGTGAGTTTGAAAGGGCATCCCTGATTATGAGCACTAGGGAAAGGGTCATCTTTAGTTCCTGTCATTATTGTTAGTGTCATTGAACATCAAGTCTCCTCCTGACGACTCGATGTGCATCAGAAAGGAGTGCTGCCCATCCCTGACCAGTCTCACCGTGACCAGTAAGCCTTGGCTATTGGGTTGATCCACCTCACCAAGCCTGACCATCTCATTTCTGTATCGCCAACCAGGATGCCCCCCTCGAATGTTTGATCCCCTTCTGATGACAAACTAGTCGGAACCAACTTTATTGTGGACCATCAAGTGTCCATAGGCAAATTTGGGGAAGCAGATAGATCTTCAGCTCTCTATTCTACTCTGTCTTTGTCTGGAAGCGTTCCTGATTCCCATGCACTGTACATGGCCTTGTGGAAGTTAAAATATAAGTGGTATAACTTCCAGCATCACAGGGACATTTAAGTTTCCAACAGCATGACACCCTTTACAAGAAACACTGTCCTTGGGTTCATGTTTGGAAAAACACAAAGTAAAACAAACTCACCGATCTAGAGTCCATCCTGATTCATAGCGAACTGATAGCATAGACCAGAACTATCTGGTGGGCTTCTAAGTCTTGAAGAGGGCAGGAAGTTGTTGGTGGTTTTGAACTTTTGCCTTTTAAGTTAACGGCCACATGCATAGCTCGCCAGGGTGACCAAATTTACAGACAGCTATTGTTCCTGTTTAGGGTCTTGCTATCAAATGACCCTGCTTGTGCAGAACTGTACAAGCAGTTTTCATGGCTGTGGCCTTTGGGGAGGGAGGTCACCATACCTATCACCCAAGGCATTATGGGCATCTTGGAACAAGGCAACTTTTCAGATGGCAGTTGAACACTTAACCCTTTGCACCTTTCAGAGACAGCAAAGCCAGAATGCCTTTTAGAGGCTGCCATAGTTACATCGTTTCATGACAACTTGATAGATAAGTAAAGGGGTGGAGTCTTGCCTGTCAATCAACCTCCTTGTGGGCATGGCCTTCTCATGGGGATTCTTGTAACTTCTTTTCTTTCTCCCTGGATGTGGGCCACACTCACTTTCTGCTTCATCTTCCTGTTGAGAAACCACTTAGAGAGCTGGAGGAGCCCCGGGGAGTCCCATGCCAGCAAGGAGAGCCTCCACCGCCACTGGATAGGCAAGACTTCACACCCACAGGTCTTTGATCTTCCTGCGTTCGGCATCATTGCATGTGCTGTGCGAGTCTGAAGAAGAATTTATGGACTAGTATCGGACATATGGACTAAAATCAGACTTGCATACTTGATCTGGACTGGCCTGGGATGTCCTCTTGATATTCAATTACTCTTTGCTATAAAGCTCTTTCTTATACATATGTGAGCATCTATGAATTTATTTCTCTAGTCAGCTTGGACGAACACAGAGGCAAGGGTGAAGAGATTTGTCTTGAGTATTTAGGACATGCTGTCAAGATGAAGGAAATCATGCTTGCTATAGTCGGGGGTGGGGGGGAGAGAGGGGGGATAAAAGAGGAAGACCCTTGAGGAGATGAATGGACACAGTGGCTACAACAATGAGATGGAGCATCACAGTGGCGAGGACAGCACGAGATCAGGCTGTGTTTGGTTGTGCTGTCCAGAGGTCGCTGTGAGTCAGACGTGATTCAATGGGCCCTAACAACAACCACAATGAGAGGCAGCAATGGGATGAAAAGGAGAGGGCAGTTGATCACTTTCTTAATCTACTGCTCTGCCATAAACTTACAATTACCCTTCCCCTGCCCATCTCGGACATCTCTGACACCCAGAATCTCAAACCACTCAACAAAATAGATAACGGCCAGACACTCAAACGTATTTGAAACAACATCTCTCTGGCCCTCTGGTTGCCTACGAGAAGGCCCTTTGTTCTCACCATCATATAAACCTTTCTGTCTTTTGTTTGTTTGCTTGTTTGTTTGTTTGTTTGTTTTTTGGGCATCACTGCCCTCTGGTGGTGGGAATAGGAGACCCAGCCTTTGTTCCTGTGGAGCCGCTGCTGGAATTGAACTTCCATCCCAGTGGGCTGCAGTCCCATGCACAGCCACTACACCCCCGGGGCTCAGCCCCCTTTCTGTCTCTCATACTCCTAATGGCATCATGTGGTTCAGAGTAGCAGGATCCTTGAGTCTTCTAAGTTGTTTGGTGGGACTTCAGATGAAATAATCTCTTGCGAACAGCAAGGTTGGCAGTTCAAACCCACCATCCATGCCATCGGAGAAAAGGAGGCCGTCTGCTCCCATAAAGATTTATAGTCATAGAAATTCTACATTGGGTTGCTATCAGTTGAACCTCACATATAGGCCATTTCAAAATTCTCATAATTGGACCAGTCAAAAAGGTCATGAAAAGTATAGGAAAATTGAAGTGGTTAAGGATTTACTCTTGCTTGGATCCACAAGCAATGCTCATGAATGCAGCAGTCTAGAGATTCAAAAATGCATTGAATTTGGGAGCAAATGCTGCTTGAGACCTCTTTAGTCTGTTGAAAGCAAGGGTGTTTCTTTGAGGATTAAGCTGTGCTTGACTCAAGCCAGGGTATTTCCAGTCAGATCATTTGCATGTAGGAATTGGACATTGATAAAGAAATCCAAGTGAATGCATTTGCATTATGGTGCTGCCAAAGCATATTGAAAGTATGCTGGACTGCCAAAAGAACAAAATACATCTGCCTTGGAAGAAATAAAACCAGAATGCGTCTTATAAGTGAGGAAGATGAGCTTCGATCTCACATATTTTGGATAAGTCCTCAGAATTTCACCAATGGTAGAGGGACATCAAAACAGACAAAGACCCTTAAGAAATGGGTTGGCCCAATGATTCCAACAATGGGATCAAACATAAGACAGTGCTTCCTTCTGTTTCACACAGGGTTGCCCTGGGTGGGACCAAGTCCCCAGCACCCAACAGAAGGCACTGGAATCAATTCATTAGCAGTTGAATTGGTCTCTGGGTCTCCAGGGATATCCCAGAACTCTGAAATGCAAACACCTAGCCATCGAGTCCATCCTGACTCATAAACACCCTGTAGGACAAACGAGAACTGCCCCTGGTGTTTCGGAAACTCGAACTGCTTATTGGAAGAGAACGCCTCATCTTTCATCCGTGGAAGGCTCGGTGATTTCAAACTGCCGACCTTGTGGTTTGCAGTGCAATGCATAAGTCACTCTGCCACGAGAGCTTGTAGGAGGGAAGAGAAACAACAATCGTATTAGAGTGTGGGGCTTCACGACCCCTCGCTGGTACCCTCTCACTCAGATCACAGCCCCCAGATAGACAGGCCCTCTGCTCACTAAAGCACTTTCTTCCAGAATAAAAAAAAATGCAAACAATGAAACGCCACCTGCTGAATTTGTTTTATTTATTTATTTATTTTAATGTGACTCGAGACCATGCTTTTTCCAAATTACATGAGTCATCTCCAAATTTAGAAGTCAGTGCCTAATACTCATTGCCTGCTCGGAATGATACATAATGTTTTGCAGCTTTCCCGGAGGGGATCACTGCCAAGGACGCGTAACGTGGCCCCCTGCACGCTGCCTGAGTGGTGGCTGTGAAACAAGCCGTGACACTTGGCAAACAACCCGAGGGGCTTTGTGTCTGCGGGTGGTGACAAGGAGAGCAGCGTGGTGTGCTCAGCTCAGCACTATTAGAAAAGGAAGAAAGGAATGGGGGGAAAAGTTCCCTTCAGACCACGTGGAACAGGGCACCAGGAGCTGATGACATCACTGCCCTGCCCCAATCTTCCTCCCTCCCTCCCAGGCCACCCCCCACACCCCCACACTCCAGCCTAGACATTCCAGGATAGCTGACAAAAGGCCTTGGGTACAGGGTGTGGTTTACAGAAGACCCATTAGAAATTAAACAGAGGGAATGACAGCTGCCTTCCAGTGGACCTTCCCGACATGTCAGTCTAGAACCGCCCTCGGTTCCTGGTCAACAGCTGACTTCTCAGAAGTGGACACCAGGTCTTTCTTCTGCGCGGCGACACAACTCACAGGGACAACCTGTGGTTCCCAGCAATCCTTTCTTGGCCCCACTTCCCAGCAGCCAAGGTATAAACTGACTTCTCTCATTACAACTGTTGCTTCTCTCTCTCTCTCTCTCTCATGCACAGAATGCTAAGAGGTTCTTCGGAGAAGAAAAACCTTTCGTTTTTTTTTTTTTAGTGATTCTACCTATCCCTGTCTTCTTGATTGCTCAGGCATTAGCATCTCGGGTGATGAACTGCTTCGCATTCTGAGGACTTCCTTGGTGCTCTGGGTGAGAGTCCATTGGAACCTCTGGGGAATTCAGGGGCTGGGCCAGTCGTGGTCATGGTTCCAATCTGCTTCTTTGAAGTCTCATGAGGTCAGTCAGGGCCAAGCGACCCATCTCCCAAGCAGCACATCCACGTGTAAAACTGTCCCTCCCTGCCATCGCATTGATTCTGTCCCTTAGCCATGAGAGAAGACAGAGCAGGAGGATTTCTGTGGGTTTCCCAGATTGTCAATCTCTACAGGAGTAGGAAGCCTCACCTTTCTTCCATGGGACAGTTGGTGCTTTTAAACTACTGATCTTTCAGTCAACAAACATAATGTACAACCCACGACTACACCACAGCCTCCCACCAGTGTCCACCCAGCGGCTGCCACCATGGGCTCACACATAAGAACAAGTGTGAGGGGGTGGGGGTCGGGAACGGGGGTGCTTCCTTATGTTGTGCTGGCGTCATTATGAGCAAGAACCCACTCAATGGCCCCTGACAATAGCCAGGATTCATTGGCAGGCCTTTGAGGTCCAGTCCTTCGGTGTTCCTAAGTCATAGCCTTTCATCTCTGGTGACAGTCATCTGCTGTGCTCTGGCAGGAGCCTCAGAGATGCAGCAGTGTGGCACTTGGCTTCTAACCAAAACGCAGGCCTTCGACCCACCAGGCACTCCACAAAGGTGGGGCCATCTGCTCCTAGAAGCGTGACAACCTTGGAAACACTGAGAGCGTGTGTGTATTTCTCCTCTGTCCTTCAGGGTTGTCACGAGTCAGCATGCCCCCACCCCACCCCAAAGACAGTGGGCTTGGTGATTGTCTTATCAGCGGAAAAGTCTGCATCACGTTAGACTTGTGTGATGAAGAAATCTCATTCTAAGTGCCAGCCCACTCTTGGCCTCTCCCAAAAGAGACAAGGTTTACACAGAGCAGGGGATCCCAGGGCCACGGTTAACAGAGGGCGCTTCCTTCAGGGCCTTGCAGGTAGGGCTCCTGAGGAAGCTAAGAGAGGTACCCGAGCTAAGTGTGGAGTCTTACTTAGCTAAGAGTTCCAGAAAGGAAGGCTACCTGGACCTTTTGGGGCCAACAGCAAAGTTTGAAAGCAGAGAGAGTGGTATGGAGATGAGTATCTGGCCAGCAAGCTGACAGGGACCTCAGGATGCTACTGTTTTGGCTGGCCTAGACACCTTCAATGAAGGGCCAGAAGCAAAAAGGGGACCCCGCATGTGGCTCATTCACTATAATTGGCGACTCTTTTCTGTCCAGCATGCATAGACTGCTTCTTTCTGTCTGCTCTCTAGCATGTGCACATGTACGAGTGCATATGTATGCACAGACAGGCATTCACATACATTGCACATATGCATAGAAGATGCATTCACATTCATGGGCACATGCATGCTAAGTCAAATGAACCCATGGATGTGCACACATCTACATAGCAGCATATATACACATGTACATGCACATAGCCATGCATACACACAAGTACACCCATATGCATGCCATATGCATGCCATATACACACAAAAGCACATATACACCTATTGCCTGCATACATGTAAACATGCATCAGCATGCCCATTCAACACATGTGTATATTTGCACACGTGTACAAATATCACACATGCACACACATACATAAGTCAATCTACATGTGTGCGTGTATTCATGTCATTGTGCACATGTGTGCCCATGCATTCACATGCAGGCATGTATGTACATGTGTACACATCCACACATGTGCACATGTACAGCCATCCATACACATTCACATGTCCACACAGAGTGTGCCTTCTCTATCTCCCAGAGCAGGCAAGTGACAGCTCCATACCCTGTACAGCTGTGCCCTTCACCAGGACTGATCTCCAGGGACATTCTTCCATTCTTTTCTCAACAAATGACAATATTTTCCAGAGCCTGGCACCATGTACCGACTGAGCCATCCAAAGACAGCCCCTTGGAGCTGTTGAACAAATTCTTCCCAGTCCCTTGCCCAATCCATCACTGAGGCAATCAGCACAACCTTGATTGCAAATCCCTGTGCCCAGTGCTTATGCTTCAGTCAACTCTCAACACCTCACTGATCTTTCCACTCAGGAAGCTGAGCTAACGCGCACAGCAGGCCGATGCAGAGACCTGGGCACTCAGAGTCAGCACTGCAGCCTTTCTGATTGCAGAAAGGGTTTAGAGAAAGTTCTGTGGAGAGACCAGCAGGAGGGAGGGAGGTTGCCTTGCCTCAGATGTGGCTGTTTTACAAAATGAATGTGGATATAGACAGATGGGATCTAAAAGCTTCCATCAATACGTGGTCACCGAGGTCACATGTTATTAGAAATAGGAGGCAACATTATGAAACATTCTTAGAGGTAACCAAAGACCTTGAGGGTGCGAGTCTCTGGATCTGGAGGCTCAGGGCCATCATCTGGGGGTCCCGAGGGTCCATTGGTATAACAGGGTCCCCAAAGACAATATTCCACATCCTACTTTGGTGAGAAAAAACAGGGACATTAAAAGCTAACAACAGGTCTTTCCTTGTAGATGGAAGAAGAGTCATAAACATTGATGCAGGTGAAAACAATTTAATAGATTAATAGACCCCATGAACACCAATCTCCACGACACCAAGACCAGAAGAATTATATGGTGTCCAGCTGCCACCACGCACTATCCTGACAGGAATCCCATTAGAAGATCCTAGAGAGAATGGGAGGACATTGTGGAACAGAACTTTCATCACCAAAGAGACCAGGCTTACTGGTCAGATGGAGACTGGTAGGACCCTCAAGACCCTGGATCTCCATCAGCTGTCAGCTCTCAAAAGGAACCCATTCTCATGACTCAATGTTCAGCCAAACAACAGATAGCAAGCAAACAATAATGGTATAGGGGGAGGCCCATTTTGAATTAATCGATCATTTGAAATGAAGAGGTATTATTTCCTCAAAGCCAAAGCTTAGAAGAGTAGGGGAAGAAGGAGAAATAGAAGCAGGAGACACAGGAAGGAAGTAGGATGTAGGTCATATTACATGGCGGGGAGGGCAAACGATGACAGGAAACAAAACGGGTGTGAATTGTTGAGAGGAAACTGGTGGGCTCTGTCAACCTTTATGCAAGTCACAATAAAAAACATTTAAGCTAAACAAAACAAACAGCTGCAAAAGAACTCTACAAGGCAACATAATGAAGAGGGTTAACAATGGAATGAAAGGAATAATGGTTTTCACAAGTCACTTGCTGTCATTTTAAAGTGAGGTCTCATTGGAACAGACTCTCAGGGGATGTGTTCTGTGCTGGATGGACACCAAATAATTGGAGTGGGACTTTGATCAGTAAGGTCAGCAGTGCAGAACAGACAGCCAATCCTTGGGAGAAAGTCAGGGTCTTCTACTCCTGTGAAGAGTGACAGTCTTGGAAACTCGCAGGGGCGGTTCTAGCCTGTCCTACAGAGTTGTGATATGTGTAAACTGACTACTGGCAGCAAGTTTGATTTGGTCATTTGGAGTGTTTTATAGAAGGAAGTCCTTGTGGCTCAAATGGTTACGTACCCAACTACTAAGCAAGATGGTGGTGGTTGGAATCCACCCAGAAGCTGCTCAAAAGGTATTTGCTTCCCAGCTTCCCAGTGTTGAAACACAGCCTCAGTGACCCTATGAAGCAAGCTTGCTCTGTACAAATGGTCACTGCTGCCATGACTAGGAATTAACATCAGTAAACAGCAAATAACAGTTTTACAAACAATAAACAAACAAAAAAACTCACTGCCATCTGAGTCCTTTCTGACTCAAAGTGGTCCTACCAGGCAGGGTAGAACTGCCCCTGTGGTTTTCCAAGACTATGGTAAGTCTCCGGAAATAGAGGTCCTCATTTTTCTCTCATGGAGCAGCTGGTGGCTTTGAACTGCTGACCTTGTGATAAGCAGGGTCACTCAAACCATTACTCCACCAGGGCTTCTTTTACAAACAAGGAAAATTAAATTTGGAGAAGATAAGTAAATACATTGGGTCTTAGTTTAGTAAATGGTCAAACAGAGGTTTGGGGTACACCTTAAAACAATATCTGCTTCTCCGTGTATTGATACCATTAATAGTCATACTACTCCAATTTTGTAATAGATAGCATCATAAAAAATGAGGAAAGATTGAACTTGTCTAGGATTTCTTCTTGCTTTGGTCATGGAAGCAACAGCCAAACAATAAAGTGACACATTGCTTTGAGTAGATCTTCTACACAAGACCTCTTAAGCACCGAAGTGCTTAAGAGCAATGATGCCATGCTGAGAAGTAAGAGGCACCTGATCCTAGCATGGTATTTTCAATCACCTCATATACATGTGAAAGCAGGACATTGAATAAGATAACCTAGGGAAATCTGTGAATTTGAATTATGGTGCTGGCAAAGAATAATGAAAGTGCCATCGACTTCCCAAGGAACAACTTAATTTGTCTCAGAAGAGGTACAGAGTGCTCTTTAGAACTGAGGGTGGCCAAACTTTGTCTTGTGTGCTTGGGATGTGTTATCAGTTCCAAGAGAAGGACACGAGCCTTACAAAGTGGAGGGGCATTGAAAAAGAAGAAGACCTTGACAAGGACCAGGTGGTGTTTTTTTCCTGTTGTATCTAGGGTTTTCAAGTGTCAGAATAGATCTAACAATAACAACAACAGCCTTACATAGAAGGAAACTGAGATCTGGAGAGGTGACATAACATAAATGCTCTTCAGTAAAGGGCAGAGTAAGATGGCAACTAGGCAGTGTGACTCCAGAGCCAATCCCCCTATATCCCACTAGCATTTGAGTTCCTAGTCAAGACACTTTCCACAGGGACAGGGGTATTGTTGATACTCTTTGTGCACCTACTGCCTCACTCAGCATGGCCATCCTCCCTGTTGGCATGGCCCCCTGTGTTAGTAAAGAAACGAATTCATAGGCACGCATATGGATCTAAGGGAAAGGTTTATATACAAGCAGAATGCAACATTGAGAAAGCATCCCAGCCCAGTCCGGTTCAAAGTCATAAGTCCGATATTAGCCCATATGCCCGATATCAGTTTATAAATTCTTCTTCTGACTCATGAAGTCACAGGTCAGTGGGTGCAGAGTCCTGGCGCCGGCAGAGGTCTCCCCAAAGCTCCTTGCTACCAAGGTTCAGGGTCCATCGACAGCATCCAGTGGTGGTAGAAGCAACTCAGCGCTGACAGGGCTCTCCACATGGCTTCTCCAGCTTCAGAGATCTAGTTCAATCAGGGTAAGGCTGTGTGGCTCCTCCTCCAGCTCGTCCAGCTCCTCAGATGCTTCCATCTTGTCTTGTCCAGAGTTCGTTGTCTCTGCAACTAGCTCCCAACAACTGGGGAGATAGCTTCTCATCTTCACTAGGGAAATATCGCGAGATTTCCCAGAAGTCTCAGGAGGGAGCTATGCCCACACGGAGGCCTCATTGGCTACTCAATGGCGATCTCCAGATGAACAGGCTAGACTCCACCCCTACGTCTCAATCATGAAATTAACATAAGCACATGACCGCCACACACCCCTATTCAGAGAAACCAGCTAGTGCATAACGTGTTCTAATAATCCTACGAAGCTGGGGAGATGGTGGGGAAGCCATTTATCTAGCTCTGACAGACAGACAGACAGACACACACACACACACACACACACACACACACACACCAGAGTTTACAAGAAGGGAAAGTGTAAGGAGATCTGGTCACCAACTCCCAGTGTGGTCCAGCTGGGAGCATCACCCACAAAAAACCTGCTTTGAGATCCCATGGTGGGAGGCACAGAGAGCTGAGCAGGGGTCCTCCAGAGGAGCCATGATGCCCTGACCAGCCACAGCAGGTGCTAGGGAGCATGCCAGGAAGAAAAGAACCTAAGGCTTTCTCAGAAAGCCTAGGTGTTGCTATCTTTCCCGAGTCTCCCAGTTGAGCTATGACATAGAACTTATTAGCAAATCTACTTTGCGCCTTACAGGACCTACTCAGGAGCAAGTGACCTGGAGTCCTGTTACTTCTTACCTGCTCCTGTCTGAACCCAGGGGTCTCTGAGGGCAGGTGCTATATATCCTTGCCTTTCTAGACAGTAACCAACACAAAAACGAATCCAAATCATTGCTGTACCCTTGATTTGATTCATCACTACTCCTAGGCTCCACAGTATAATGGGTTTCCTTGAATGGCATCTTTATAGAAGCAGACTGTCAAGGTCAAGTTTTCTTCTCCAGAACCACAGGGTTGGTATCACACAAGGGGTTCTCCTTACCCAGAATGGGCAACAAGATAAAGACGTGTCATTGGGAGACTGGAGCTTCTTTCCCCATCTGTGTGTCCTATTTCTGGCAGTGGTGATGACGTACATCCAGATGCAACCATCTGCTTTGCTCTGCAGGGTCCCAGAATCACTGATCCCAAGTCTCTCCTCTCCTGCTAGTTCTTCACATTTGAAGGGAGCAGAAACGACGATAGGGCTTCTCAATTATGTCAGAATCATTCATGACAATGTGCTGTTGAAGTTGCCTCAAGAGAACAATGTGCTGTTGAAGTTGCCTCAAGAGAACAGTAGAAATATAGCCAGAATACTCTTAAGGAAGACAAGAACAGAGACTTCTACTCACTTTCTTTGGACATGTCTTCAAAAAAGACTAATGACTAGAAAAAGGCACCATGGCTGGTAAAGTTGGTATTATAGTCGGGTGCTACCCAGTTGGTTCCTCCTCATGGTCATCAGATCTACAACAGACAACACCACCCTACATACCATAGAGCAAGACACCATCCACATGATATTTGTTATGTCTGAGGCCATTGTTGCAACCACTTCTTGGTCAATCCATCTTCTTGGCAGTATTCTTTTTTTTGGTTGACCCTCTACTTTACCAAATGTGATGCCCTTTCCTGAAAAGGGTCTCTCTTGACAACATATCCAAAACACATAAAATGAAGCCCGAATATCATTGCTTCTAAGGAGCATTCAGGTCTCCAGTGTCTGTGGAAATGAGAGGAAACTTCAATGGGGTAGATGGACCGAATAAGCAAAAGATGGTGAAAAGGAGTAGGGCGAAGCAGTGTTTCATTGTGTTAACCATAGGGACATTATGAGTCAGTACTGACTTGATGAACACCAGTAAGAACAACCTCAGTAGAAATGTGAACAGAAGGTTTAGATGTAACCTGAATTGTGATGCCTGCAAGGAATATGGAAAGTTCCATGGACTACTGACAGTATCACACACTGCCAAAAGAACAAACAAGTCTGTCTTAGAAGACATACAGCTGGAATGCTCCATAGAGGCAAGAATGGGGAGATGTCATCTCACATACTTTGGGCATGTTGTCAGGAGACCACCAGTCCCTGGAGGAGTACATAGTTGCAAAGGCAGATGTCAGTGAAAAAGAGACAGGAACTTAACAGGATGGATGGACAGAGTGACTGAAAAAAAGGGGCTCCAACATTAGTAAAATTGTGAGGATATAGCAAGAGCGGGTGGTGCTTGGTTTTGTTATGCGTAAGGTAGCTATGACTCAGAACAGTCTTGACAGCACCTAACAACACAACAGTAACACCTGAGTTTCCTAGCAAGTTTTTTTTTTTTTTCAAATTGCCCTTACCCTCATTTACATCCTTTCTTGCAAAATTCTCCTGAGGAGAGTGGGATAAACACTCACAATTTGTAAGCTCTCTAAGGTTATTCTGAGTCATCCAGCTCCAATCCCACCCCATCCTTGGCCCACCTCACCTCCTGTCCACCTCCCACCCTCCCCCACCCCATTCCCCCACAAACTCTACCAGCTATCATTCTACAATAATGCCAATGATCATTACCATCATGGAAAGACTTGAAACTCCCTATCTACTGAGGTCAAATAGAAATTCAATCCAAGAATCCAAGTGGTATCCATCTGCTAGCACCACAATTTGAAAGGAAACCATTGAATTTGCATAGTGTTGAATTGCTTTGGAAAAATCGCCACGGCGATAGCCAGCATTCTAAATCCATTCAATTGTTGTGTTTTAAATAGTCTCTTTCTGTCTTGAACTGAATTGAACTTGTGTCTGTGTGTGTGTGTGTGAAAGAGAGGGAAAGAGAGAGAGAGAGAGAGAGAGAGAGAGAGAGAGAGAGAGAGAGAGAGAACTTATTTTTACAGAGTCCCTACATTTTCAGAGCTGTCATGTCATATAATTCCCCCCTCCCTGTCTACAGGTTAAGTATTTAAAGTTGGGAAGAGTTTTTTTGTGGAAATAACTCTCATCAAATTGCATATGCTTATTTTTCTGTTCATATCTGGGAAGCAAAGTCTGTTACTGGCCTCCTCACGTCCTCATTCCTTTTCCTTCCCAATAATCTGGATGTTACCTGAACTCATGCTTGGAGCCTTTCTCTAGAATGTAGATACTAGATACTGGTGTGGAGCTCTTGCTGCACTGGAACCCTGAAGACAAGGACCAGGTATTAGAGATGGCAGAGGTGACAGCTAAAAAACAGCGGAAGCTCTCTTTTCCACCCTGCACTATCGTGTTCTGATTGTCTTTACCTTAGAAAGAAAAAAAAATTCACATTCACTTTTTATTTACACAAACACATTTCCATACATTTTTATTATAGGCAGCCAATTCTACCTAGCACATCTAGATGATTATTTTAAATATGCCTTCTAGATGAAATATTCTACAATTCCAATGAGTTCCTCCTTATTTCCCCCCTTGGCTTATCACCATCAACAGGGGAGATGGTAGTTGCAGAGGTGTCTTGGCCAAGACAATCCAAGAACAGAGTGGAGTCTTCTCTGATGAAGAGGTCTGTGTTTACCCGTCCCTGCTCTAATACAAATCTGCAAATGTCAATGTGTAAACACATTGCTATGCATTCTGACACTCAATCCTTAATGCCTTTGTAATAGGGTTCTTAGAAAAGTACAGCTTTCTAAAAGTCGAATTACCTCCACAGATCATCAAGTAGACTAGGCACTCAATGGTACACCCATCCGTCATTCCTTCTCCTTTAAATGGGTGTGCATTGATCATCCAGTCGGAGAATTGTGACAATCAATAGCTTTTTTCACCCTCACAGAAATAGTGTGTGAGACCAGAGAAGAAATCTGCTTATTCTGTAATGGAAAGATGCAAGATGTCAATCAAAACCATTTTGCCAAACGTCCAAGAAACGCCAAAGCCAATACAAGCATAATCTAAGCCACAGCTGCTTAAGTGATGCAGTAGGGGGAGGACCAATGTTCTGTGGTGGGCTTCACGCAGAGGAGATTTAACCCTAGAAAGTGTGGGTTCCAGAATGCCCTGCGACGGGACTTGAGGTGGGGGGAGTGAACAACTTGGAGGAACTACAGTTCCATACCAAAGGCTTTGTCACCACATGGATGACTATCAAAGTTAGTGTTCTCATCCCAATTCCAATCCAACACAGCCACCCCAAACTCAGCAGTGGAAAGCAACCATCTTCTTTTGCCCGTGTCTTGTAGATACGGCATCTGGAGCAGCTCACCTCTGAGACCGCTCCTGTGGTTGCATAAAGTTGCTGGGTGAAGCTACCATCATCTGAAGACTTGCTTGAACAAACGAGATACCCAAGATGACTCCACTCACCTGGCTGGCAGTTAATGCTGCTGGTGACCTGGCAGCACGGTATGACTGTCCCCTGAACTATCTACACGTGGCCTATTTAGCATGGGGGTCCCAGTGTGTTCAGATGTATTTTCTGACAGAGGCCTTCCCCAGGAGAACCAAATGGAGCTAGGTGGTCTACTCTGTTTAATCTTAAAAGTTGTATACCATCCCTTCCACTGTAGTCTCTTGATTTAAACTTTCACACTCAAAGGTAGGGGGCATAGACCCTACTTCTTGAGAAGAGGCGGGATCATAGAATGATTTAACCTAATTTTGGGGGGCAGATCAGGATTTCCAGTTGAGAAACAAGTAAAAGGACCTCCACAAAGTACCAAAGTCAATCAAATGTCTTTGGGTTCTCACCATATTCTCCTTTTCTTCCTGGTTGTCCTCTCTTTCCCTTTTTTCTCACTCTCGGTGTCTTATACTCTGTGCAGCCCCTAACCCTGTGGTTCAAGCTAAGTGGGCTTTGGTGGCCTGTCAGGGGCCCCACGGTCTCAGCACTGGCTCACCACCAGAGCGTCCTGGATAGCACATACCTAGTTCATCATTCAGCAACAATAAGCCACTCACTCCTCTCCATGGACTAAGCAGAATCAAGCCTGCCTTCAGACACCCTCAAAGGACAAGTGAAATACACATAGCTTTCCAAAGGTAGACAAGAATCTCAGAACAACATCGTCAAGCTATAAAAGTCAATAGAGATGCTGCCAAGAAGAATGCAAGGATAGAAATTCTACCCGCCAAGGTATCCAGAGCAGGAAGGATTGACAATTTGCTGGCAGAAGGAAGAACATCCTTTCAGGGTCCCATGAGGTGGTAGCTGAGCTCTCCCCTTGAGTGACATGCCCCCCAGGCTCTTGGCACTGAACTCTCTTCTTGATCAGCTCCCTGATCTTGTTCCCAGGCTCATCTCCCCCATCTGGCAACAAGTTCTCCACGCTCTACGGGACTGAGGCAGACTGACTTACAAAATCAGAACAGCATACAAGAAGGAAAGGGTTAGAGAATTATGTTCCCCCCAAC
Source organism: Nesogale talazaci (assembly GCA_004026705.1). Classification (NCBI taxonomy): domain Eukaryota; kingdom Metazoa; phylum Chordata; class Mammalia; order Afrosoricida; family Tenrecidae; genus Nesogale; species Nesogale talazaci. The sequence goes on from PVJH01001048.1 coordinate 178,963, forward strand.
AATGCTCTCTGGTGCTGCATGGAACCTTGAAGAGTCCAAGGTATGTCAGATAATAACCAAACAATGCCATGTGACACATTGAGGCAGTCAGGGTGTTGGGTGTGGAGGGATGAGGTGGAGGATTGGTCGTGAGTGGACCAGCTAAGTCTCACAAGCCAAGTTAGTGGTTGGCCGTACTTGATTGGCTAATTAGACACCATCCTTAATGCTGGATGTAGGACAAATGAGAAGCATTTAAAAAAGACAATGATTGCTGTCTAATCGATTCTAACTTTTAAAGATCCCACCTGTTCCAGAAGTAGACCTGCTCCATGGGGTTTTCTTAGCTATGGTCATTTTCATGGTTTCAAATACTCGCACTACCTCTATAGGAACCCTACCCTGGAAAATGTCTAACTGTCCATCCATAGGTGAATGAATAGACAAAGCATGTGGTTCCAAATGGAACAATAAAAAGAAACCAGTGTGGACACGTGCAGACTCGACAGGGCTTCTGCACTTGATTGTAATCTTTGTGGCAGCAGTTTCCCAGGATTTTCTTCCACAGCCTCCCTGGGAGGGTTTGAGCCACCGAACTTCTAAGTTTGTAGCTGAGTTAGCCCAAATCACTTAAGCCCCCCAAGAATCTTACTAATCGTACTGTCTATTATGTTCATTTGATTGATGGTGCTGGTGAAGAATATTGAAAGTACCCTGGTCTGCCAACAGAGCCAGCAAATCTGTCTTGAAAGAATTACAATCGGAATGCTCCTTAGAGGCAAGGGTGGGGAGACTTCATCTCCCATACTGTGGACATATTGTAAGAAAAGACTGGTCCCTAGAAAAAGATACCATATTTGATACAGTGGTGGACAATGAAAAAGAGAAAAGCCTTTAATGGATTGACACAGTGGCTGCAATAAAACACTCCAACATAGAACAATTGCGATGTCAAAACAGGAACAGTCAGTGTTTAGTTCTATGGTCCCCAGGGTTGCTGAGTCAGAACTGACTTGGTGACAGCTAACAACAATTAAATGTTTTGTACTCTGCATGAATATAGTGTCTGTTACAGATATTACACATAGTAATATACATATATTACATATATAGACATATGTTACACTAATTGTACTACAGAGCCCTGGTGGCACAGTGGTTACACCTTGAACTGAAAACCACCAACTAATACGAGGGAGAAAGAGACTTCCTACGCTTGTAAGGAATTATAATCTCAGTTACCCATGGGAGCAGTGATATCCTTTCTGGCAGGGTTGCTATGCGTTGAAATCAGCTCCATGGCAGCGAGTTTGATTATTGGGGATTACCCTATGTGTTAGACTAGAGAAGCAAATTCATATACACTCATGTGTGTTTATAGACAAGAGCAATTAGATATTGAGAAAACATCTCAGCTCAGTCCAGATCAAGTCCATAAATCAAATATTAACTCACATACCGGATATCCAGATGCCAATCTATAAATTTCCCTTCAGACTCATGCAACCCATGCAATGAGACTGAATGCAGAAAAATCATAGACCAGTGGCTGGAAAGTATTGTGGGTCCAGTGGCAGTGGAAACATATCAATGCTGGCATGGGTCTCCACGTGGTCCTCCAGCTCCAGAGTTCTGGTGTAGATACATATGTCTTGTCATCAGGAATATGAAGGAGAGAGTGTGTCTGCCCTCCAGTGAGCTATTTATCTCTGTTTGCCTCTCCTAAATGAGGTCATCAAGTAACCTGATTGACAGGCTAGACTCAACCCCTTCGCCAGTTGACAGGAGACTATGAAGCTGCCACACCCTAAAACAGAAAAAAAAAAAGTATTCCTCTCCCCAGCTGACTTCTTCCTCACCAAAGGGATACTGAACCAACTTAAAATGTATTTGACTTTCCACTAAGATGGGATAAGCAGGGACCTGGTGGCAGAGCACATTATGCATTGGACTGCTCACTGCCAGGTCAGCAGTTGAAACCCACCAGCTGCTCATCTCCACAGGGGAAAGAGGAGCCTCTCTGTTTTCAACCTAGAAACTCTCAGGAGCAGCCGTCATCTGTCCTGGGGATCAGTTTGAGTTGGAATGAGCTCCATGGAAGGGAATTTGAAGTTGGAGGGATGGAGCAAAACCAAGCTGGCAAAACAGAACAAAAACCCTGCCATTCCAAAAACCTGTCCTTCCTAACATTTTTATTTGTTTTCTAGTAAGAAGGTAGACATAAACAATAATCTTTCACCTGCCAAATTTTCTATGGATCGGTGGGGTGGGGGGGGGGGCGGGTAATTCATGCTGTGAATTACCAAGTACTCTACTGGCTCCTACATCAAGCAAAATGGTGTTTTGCATAGGCGAGTCAAACCAAAGTTGATTTTGGGCCAACACCCCTGTGGGTGATTTGCTCTCACCCACACAATGATTTGGGGCCCCAGGCTTCTTTCACACTGGCACGTCAGCAAACTCCAGGTCATGGTCATCCTCCACGTTCAACTGCCCTAAAGAGACAGACCACTCTGGAGAAAGCCCAGCTGACTGGTTCCTGCTGCCATGAGTTGCCACGGGGTTGATTCCCACTCATGTAATAGAAGGATGTCTCCCTGCTTCCTCCAAACCCAAACCAAACGCACTGCTATCCTGTCTGTGCCAACTCATAGCACCCTGTAGCCTAGGGTAGAACTACCCCCACCCCACCCCAGGGAGGAGCTGAGAACTCTAACTCTTCATGGGAATAGAAAGCCCCATCTTTCTCCTGCAGAGATGCTGGTGGTTTTGACCTACTGACCTTATGCTTAGCAACCCAATGCATAATCACGGTGCCAGCAGGACTCCCTCCATCGTCTAAACCAAGCTCGCTGCAATCAAGTCCAAACTGGCTCCTAAGGAGCCCCCTGTGCATTTCCATGACTGTAACTGTCTGCAGGAATAGAAAGCACCTTCTTTCTCCCTTGGAGGGACTCAAGGTTTCGAACTGCCCACCATGCAGCTAGAAGCCCAATGGGCAGCCGCTATACCAGCAGGGCTTCTTAGGACGAATCAGTGCAACTTGACCTGGAGGGCACATAGCCTCTTTGTAACAATTGAGATTTTCCTTCCTGGCTACCTGGGATTGAGACGGGACATGCTCAGGGCTGGAGGTGAAGCCCAGTGCTCACCTCTGCTGTCCCCTTCCTCTGAGAGCGGTTAGTCCTCCTGATAGCATGCAGCCACCCAGAGACCACACACAAGGATGAACGCAGTGCGATGTCACTACAGGGGAGGTGCACTCTGTCAATATTGGCTCCTGTTCGTGCCCTCTCATCCCCACCCCCAACTGCCCAACTTCCCCTTGTCGCGCCGCCTCCTGTCCTTATTTCCCAGCTGACAGCCTGAGACCCATCCTGCCCTACCAAACTGTCCCTCTGTCCGTGCCAGGCCACGGGATCTCCCAGCAGCATGGCAAAGATTGAGCTTCACCGGTCCATCTTTGTCCATCAATCTTGCAGGCAAGGAGCAGGGGTGGACCCTGGGAGAGCCAACTCCACCTCATGACAGGACTTTGGGGAGAACCGAATCCAAAGAAATGAGCCACCTGGCTAGGCCTCCTCTCAGGGATTCTCCTGTGCCTGTTGTCAGTGTAGACACAAGCCCTTCAAAGCCACCAAGTTCATGTAGGCAGTCGTGAAGGCCACCACTCAGAGGACATGCGGGGACCCTGACCGCTTCCAAGGGGAGCCATGACAACAGAAACAAACCACAGGGCAGCGTCCCTCATTGGGTTCCTGTGGAATGAACAAGCTCCCCGAGAAATCTGAGCCTCAATTTCCTGACGACTGCGTTTGCTGAGCCCAACGAGAGGCTGGTGGGGAGCAGCAGCAGCAGCTGTTTTTCAAGAAATTAATTTCTATCCCTGCAGTGATCAGTCCTGGTTAAGTGAGAGAATCAAATTATCTGAGTTACTTCTGCTGGGAAGGTCGGCTGCTCTGAATCCTGATGAAAAATAACACAATGGGGCGATTTAATTTAAAACCTCCGTCAGCTTCGCTGATCATTCATAACGATTATGCCTCCCGTTTTTGCAGTAGCCAAGGCTCTCAAATGACTGGGAGGGCGGACATGACTCATCCTCGGACCCCCCATGGCGGCTCTGGTGGTCCCTCGGCCTCCCCCTGGAGAGGAGAAAGGGAGCGTGGGGGCCTTCAAAGCCTGACTGGATTCCCCACTGACTCATCGATGGAAATCAACATTCCCATGCTAGGACTTGGCGCCAGCACTGGCCGGACCAATCTTTTACCCAATCGGACTCCGTGCTATCAGGAGCACAAAGGAAATAAGGAATTATGGCTTGCAAATGTAAATCAATAAAGACTACAGGCTTCCAGTCATTTCTGCTCGAGAAAAGAAACTGAAACAAAAACCGCTTCTGGCTCTTGGCAGCCTGACCAGTCGGGATGTCTCAAAATGCCGATCGCTTGAGGGGATCGATCACCACCCACGTGCAGTTTCAATCATACACGACCACAACAGGGGCTTTGCACATTTGGACTTGCTCTCTGTCAGTCGTGCAGGCAAAGCCTTCTTTCCGCTGCCCTCACGGTATTCAATATCTGCTTGGTTGCTTGGCTCACTTACCTGGGTCACCAAACCTCCCACCACTAGCCATCTTGGCCCTCTAAGAAAAGAGGGGAAGGATAGTGCTTGGTGGTTGTTAAACAGAGTCAAGAAGCCAGACAACTAGTGTGTACCCTTTGCTACATGGTTAAGACTTGTAGAAAGGCTGGTGGGGAAAACCCATCCAGAGGGATATGAGAAGCCTAAGCCTGGCCGGCAATCTGCTTCTGAGAGATCATAGCCATGAGGACCAAACGACTCACCAAGCACAATTCTCCTCCACAGCCCATGGGACCACCAAGAATCAGTGTACTCAGGGAACTGGAGGGTCAAGCACATCTCCTGTAAGACAGGCATGTGCCAGTGCTTGATCTTGATGGGCTCTCTCCTTAGCCCAGGCTGACAAATATCAATCCATGGGCACAAAGATAACTGACGCTTGAACATGCTTGCCCAGGCCCCCTGGGTGGAGCCCTCAGTTTGTGCTCAGCTGCTAAGTGAAAGGTTTGAACCCACCCGTGGAGGAATGGCCTGGAGATGTCCTTTCGTAGAGATGGCGACGGGCAAGGGAAGTCAACGGCTCTGTGTTCTGCTTGGCAGCATGTGGCATTAGCTGAGGAGCAGTGGACCAGAGGGCAATGGGTTTGGCTTGGGTTGTAAACATGTCCTAGATTTCAGAGTCAGGTAAGCGATCTTTCCCAATTCATTGCCTACGTGCTCACCCACGAATAACAATGACATAAGGGAGTCCGTATTTCTAGGTTATCCAGGCAGCCCCACCCCTTCCTGAGTCCTTTTGAACCTGCACTCCTCCCTCCTTTCATCTGTGCTCTTACTGAGGTCCAGCCCAGTGAGTGTCTGACTCCTCAGTTTCTGGAGTGACTGCGTTGTTAGCAGCAGGGTGTCTGGCCTAAAGGAGAAGCCTGGATATTCTGAAGGCTCCCCAACTTTGAACACGCTTATATCACGCCCAACTAAAGATTGTGACCTGCTGGAGCAGATCCCAAGGGGATGGACCGATTGAGCTCTATTTGAAGCAACGGACATGGAGGAAACATGAGCAAGAACCCCGCAAAGAAATCAGTCAATGAGGATGCCCTTGGGCCGTTGAATAGCGCAAAGTTGAAAATACCGGGCAAGTCAGTTCGAATCCTTGCCAGAGATAGCACCTTTTAGAGCCACTGATGAGTCCCGAGCCTTGAGAGTTGCTGAGAAGCCTAGGGATCATGCATATCACGGATGTAGTTGCTTAGTCAGAAACAGGATACATCATTGGATATTGTCACAGGGTGGGCTTGTTTGGTTTCTATTGCATGTTCACTGAAGGGTCCCAGAGCAGATCAGTAGTTTTCCATCCAACAAACACCCTTTGTGCTTCACCCCCATCACTGCATCCCCCTCACTGTCCCATCGCTTCTACCATGTCCTCCCTGTGGTTTCTGTGTCTGCTGTTCCTTCTTACCTAACCCTTCTGAACTCTAGCATGGGGAAACTGCTATCCTTCCCATCTCAACTCATCCTATTCCTTGGGATCCCATCTAGGACATCTGCTTCTTTGAGTTTCAGCGACTTTAAATCTTTTGCAAAACAGATGGCCTCATCCTTCTCCCATGAAACAACTGGTGGGTTTGAACAGCTGGCCTGGTGGCTAGCACATCCTCAGGGAGGCTAGGAGTCCCATGGTCTATGTGACAAATGGGCTTGTTCTGTTTGGGGCTTGGTTTGGTTTCGTTGGCTAAATCTGTGTGGTGTTTCGCTGGAAATTAAGCTTCGGGGTGTGTAAGGTAGGAGGAGGCCATGGTGAAATCCATGAGGATTTCTTCTCATAAGCAATTTCAAGTCAGAGATTTCAGGGAGTCGGGGTGGGGGATGCAAATAGCCTAACTCTGGGATAATGCATCCCCCCTCTTTCCTTCCAGAGCTGCTCTTACGTTACCCTGCTCACTGCCCTGGAGTCAAACTCAACTCAGAGTGACCATAGAGGACAAGGCAGAACAGCCCCTGTACATTTCGAGACTGTAACTCTTTATAGGGATAGAAAACGCTGTCTTTCACCAGGGAATGGCTGGGGTTCTTGCCGATGTTTCCTTCATGCTCATTGGTTCAAATAGGGCTAGATTAGTCTGTTCCCCTTGGGACCTGCTCCAGCAGATCGTCAGAGAGCACTTTGGCCACTTTCCAAAGTATGTCAAGACCATACCCTGGTCTGTCTGGGCATCTGTGCCCACCTGCCTGGGTCAACTCTGTCGGAGGATGGGTATGGACAGCATCTGGGAAGCCTTCTGCCCAGGGCCTGTCTGTAGCCATGGCCTCACCTCACTGCTTGGGCTCTGACTGGAGGTGTCTGGGTGCTTCTCACTCATGGGATCCCTGAACACGGACACATTCTCACAATCACTGGGACGCCTGTTGGTCCTTGGAGCCAACACAGAGATTTGTGTACAGTGGGAACAGCCCTTACTGAGCAAGGGTCATTAGGTGTCTCATTTCCATTATCCCTGTCCCCTGTTTTTCTTTGGAAAAGAGGCTCAGGAAGTAGGATCCAGAAGGGGGGCTGTGCACCTTGAGGGCTGAACAGTCATTGGTAATGCATCCTCACAAGGGCCTCTCATCAAATGGGCCTCTTTCTTTCCAAACAAGCTATTTTAGGCAGAACAAGGAACACAAAGCTTCTGATTACCAGTTAATGTGGAGCGATTTTTCAGACGAAATGAGTCTCAGTTCTAGAGAATGCACAATTATTTAAAGAGCCCAGGTCTTCTTTGGTGCAAATGTGGGTCTTGGCTGGAACAGGAAGGAATATGGAGGAAGCACATACACTCAGCCAGTGTTGGAAAGGCAGTGACTATGTCCCCCAGAATAGTAGTTATGCATTTGGCTGCTAAATACATGGGCTGCAGTAAAGATGGAACCTGAAGGGTAGCCTGAGCAGACCACAGTTGTGCCCCAGCATCCCACTCTTCATCTGCAGCATACTCCTCTCTCCCTCTCATCAGACAGTGTTCCTTCTGCTCCTTCGTCAGGAGCACTTTAGCCACTTTCCCCTGTGTCCATCTCCAAAGCATGCACTCTTGAATGAATCGAGTTTATATGTGTTCTCTCCTGTGCGACTTTCTTTGATACCTACACAGAAGGAGTCACTTTCTCACCTCTACGCCCTGGATATTAGAGTCATGCTGTGTCTGATAGTGTTATGGTATTTATTGTCTTGGAGATAAGTATCTAGGCTTTTATTTCTCCCATCAGATCCTGGCCTCCTTCAGGGCAGAAACCACAGTTTAATTTTCTCCAGGTCTTTACTTTGAGCAGTAAGTTTCTGTGGACAACCTAATTGCTTTCATGGGTAGATTGATGGGCAGATTGTTGGATGGATGAGTGGGTCAGATGGATGGATGGATGGATGGATGGATGGATGGATGGATGGATAGATGGATGGATGGATGGATGGATAGATGGATGGAGGAAGCATTGTACGAATGGAACCACTGGAAGTGAAAAAGAAAGTATTTACACTGACAAGTGAGAAAATGAGACAAGTGTCCAGAATGTCTCCTAGAGGAAGTACTAAGTGAGCCTTTAAGGAAAAGTAGGTTTCCCTCAGTTCGACAAGAAGAAGGGCCTTCCAAGCAGAATTCACAGATGAAGAAAGGTTCCATCGAAGGAATGTTGGGAGTAGCACTGAGTCTGCAGCCCCTTAAGCATGTGGTCCTGACTATCCTCTTAAGGAAATTGCCATTACCACACTGCCATCAGTGACACATTCCAGAGGGCTTCATCATTCCTTTGTTTTAACAGGGGTGCATTATAAGGCAGTGTGTTTTAGTGATTAAGGCCCTTAAGTGTTCTCTTAAAGCCCACTATGACCACAGATAAGTCATGATCAGCTGCTAGCACCAGTGATTTACCCACCAGCTGTGTCACCAAACAAACCAGGAAAAGTTACTTAAAAGCTTTGAAGTTGAAAGGGAGAGGGGCCCGAATGATCCCAGTGAAAGGATGGCTCAGGACCCAATAGGAACAGATGGAACTCAGAGGCAGAAGATAAGTCCGATCTCCAGAAGCATCTGACTGGTCAGCGATTACAAAGGGTGACAGGAAGGGTGTGGAGGAGGTAGCAGCCATGGTGAACCTTATACAAATTTTTCCTGGATGATTTTCCAAATGATTGCCCAAATGTACTAGCTGAGAAAGTGTCCCTAGGACAATTTTATGTATAAGGCACAATCTGAGTGTGGCATGCTTTTAGATACTAAAATATTGACAAGTTAGACCCTATGTTCAATAGCAAGAGGCTTTTTAACTCCTGTCAATTTTGTGTCCCTTGCCCTCCAGACTGGGTGACATCAGAAATCTCACTTTTAAGCACATCCCCTGCTTGATTCCAGCCACTTCTTCACCTTTCAGGGCCAATGACTTGACCTTAGTATCTTTTTCAAGGGATGCCAAGTACTGTTTTGGGTAAACAAGGTCTTTTCATAGCACAGATAAGTGAAACTACAGCCTTGAGTTCCCCCCCCCCATGTTATTCTTTGATCCAGTTGAGTTCTATGGATGGGTGGATGGATGGATGGATGGATGGATGGATGGATACAGGGATGGCTGGCTGGATAGATATATGGATGGCTGGGTGGATATATAGATGGTTGGTGGATAGATATATAGAAGGATGAATGGATGGATGGATGGATATGGCTGGCTGGCTGGCTGGATTGCTGGATGGATGGATGATGGGTGGGTATATGGTTGGCTGGCTGGAGGGATGAGCAGATGGATGAGTAGATAGATGGTTTAATGGCTGGATTGAATAATAGGTGGATAGATAAATAAGCAGTAGAATGGATGAATATGTTGGGTAGATGAATGGATGGATGGAGAGAGATTGATGTGTGTGTACAGATGGCTATGTGGATAGATGGGTGGATGGATAGATGGGTGGATTTATGGGTGGATAGGAAGGCTTCTGAATGTATAGCTAGGTGGACGGATAAATAGATGAATAAATAGGAATACAGATAAATAAATAGTATGAATGAGTGGACTATTACTAGTTCATCAAGGGATGAGATTCAGGGCTGTTGGTTGTTGTATTTAAATGATAAGCGCGTTAGAGAAGGCAGCCTAGAGGAAGAGCGTGGGGCAGAGACCCTAGTGTGCTAGGCATGTCCCTCTCTTGGTCTGATTCATTTCTGCCCGTTCTGAAATCCCAGCTCTGTCCTTTCTCTCACCCTGTCCTCAAAGAGGCTGAGCTCTATCTACCGTCTTCATGAATCAGCCGAATAATGGGTGCAGACAGACAGCTTTATCTGCTGCCTCTCACAGCCCAGCCTGCAATTCCATTGCCTCCACCGTGCCCACAAAAGAAAATGAGGAGGCAGCATTATTGCAGCGATTCTAATTACTGTATGCTAATTGGGCCACCTTCAGGCTTGCGGGATGGCGCCATTTCCTGGAGACGAAATGACAGAAGCTTCTGCACTTGCCTTGCTCTACTTATTCCTCCATTGCTCTCAGAGCACTCTGTGCCAGGCAGCAGCCTGCAGGAAACACGGGCACAGAGCAAGGACAAGGATGTCGGTCTCCAGATAACAGCTCGCCCCGGGCCCGGGGAAGAGGTCTTTACCTGGATCCCTGGACCTAGGAACTGTAGGTCCCCTAAGGCCACTTGCTCCCAGTGTATGCAAATTTCCTTGTAGGTATGCATCTTATCTTTCTGCAGAGTTACTAGTTTTCCATGATTTTTCAAATCGTCGAATATCTTTATAAAAGATAATACCCCTGACCTACAAGTAAACGTCTCACATTTATCAAGAGGCTCTTTTACTCTCTGCAGGCTCTCAGGAAAGGCAATGCGCCAGCACATCAGACAGACAGAACAGAGCAGGGAGCATGCAGATTAGGGGGACACTATAGTCTACAGTGGGGGTGGGGGTTCCAGAAAACACATGCCTGGCCTCTCACTACCAGACTTCTTTGCAGCCACCTTTGGGCAGTTAATTTTCTTCAACCCGCTTGTCTCCTGGCAGGGCTCAATCCTGCTTCCTTCAATTTCTAAACATAGTTTAAAAGGTAAGTTAAGTTAAAGGCCCATACCACCCCTCAACCACAGAGAGTCTCTTGACCGCTTCCTCTTCCCTCTGGCTTTCTGCCTCCTCCTTCTTCATCTTAGGCTCCTACTCTTCTTCATTCTTTTCTTCTCTCTTTCCCTCCCCACCCCCCCATCCCACCGCCACCCACACATACATGCAGAACAGTTGGAACAACTTGGACTTCTGAAGGAGCTCAAAAGAACTAGGTTCTTGGCATAAGGAAATGATTCTGCCCAAGATGCAGGCCAGACTCCATGCTTGCTTTCTTTCTGTCTACTGCTTATTCTGAGCTGACTTTCAAAAGTCACCCCGCCCACATACTTCTAGAATTCTGCAGACTTTCTACCTCCTCCTTTCAACTCTCACAGCTCCCAGAAAGCTCATTATGGTGGTCAAGTACTTGGTGTCAGTTTCATTATTAGGAGTGTAGGGGTGGAGTCTAGCCTGTCAATCTGGAGATAGCCAATGAGGCCTCTGTGTGGGCATGGCTTTCCCCTGAGAATTCTGGGAAGTCTCGCCGATTTCCCAATTGGAGAAGACAGACTTGACCCAGTCTCTTGGAGACAGTCTACTGACAAGATAACACAGCAGCATGCTTATAGACCCTGAGTCCTGGAGATTGGAGGAGCCGGAGGAGATGTCCCATTGGCTTACCCTGAAGGAACCAGACCTCTGGGGCCAGAGAAGCCATGTGGAGACTCTTGCCAGAGCTGAAATGCTTGGGAAGCCACAGAGAGACCCCTGCTAGTGCTGAGATGCTTCTACAGCCATTGGATACTGCTGATGGACCCTGAGTCTTAGAAGCGAGGAGCCATTGGGGAGACCTCTGCCAGCACCGGGATGCTTCTACTGTTGCTAGACGCACAAGACTCTGCACCCACTGGCCTCTGATTATCCTGGTGTCATTGCATGTGCTTCATGAATCAGAAGGAGACTTTATAGACTGGTATTGGACATATGAGTTAATATTGGGCTTATGACCTTGGGCTGGACAAGGTTCTGATGCTTTCTCAATGTTCCATTTCTCTTTTATAGAAGCATTTCCCTTATATCCGTATGCAAACTTATGAATTTGTTTCTCTAGTCTACCCAGACTAACACACTCATTCACTCAGGTTGGCCCTGGAAATAACCATAGAAGGAGCCATTACATGGCTCCAACTTTACTGGTGAGGCACTAACCACAAGGTCAGCAGTTCAAACCCACTCAGAAGGAGAAAGATGAGGCTTTTAATTCCCATAAAAGATTCCCAGTTTCAGAATCCCACAGTTAAAGCCTCCTCTAAAGGGGCTCAGTATTTGAGTCGACTTGATGACAGAGAGTCCCTGCCTCTTATCTGCGAAAGCCTGATTTCCTCATTGTCAACCCATCAGAAAGTTCACCCTGTAAGTTCCTGGATTCTCTGCATTTAAATCCTGGGAAGTTGTCCATCTGCTGCAGAGCTTGGGTGATTCCTTACTGCCTTGATCCTGGATCATCTCATTCCTTCGAAACTCATTTGAACAGAAGCTCCAGTTAGCTTCCTGACACACAGAACAGCTGTCTAGCCAGCACCTGGATTTGAGCTGAGTTTTGTGGCACTTGATCGTACTTGCCTCCATTCCTCTATCTAGTCTCTATTCATCACCTTGGACCATGAAGGCAGGACTGTTTCCTGGCGCCTTCCAATTTATCGTATTCACAGCAGCCCTTGATCTTTTGGAAAGACAAATCAGCTCCTATATCTTGTGTGAGAGTTTAACTTCTGTATGTGTTTGGTTTGTGGAAGGCTACAGTTTAGAGGAGGAGCTCTGAATCTACTTTGAGCCTTAACATAAAATCAGCTTTCCTGAAGTTCCTTCTGACCCATAATCAAGTGGTGTTAAAAAAAGCTTTGTCCTCAGTCAGAGTGCATCTGTAAGTAGGCTACAAGTACTCCTCTACCCAGCTCAGGAAGGGGCAATCTCTCCTTAAAGGAGTTGTGTGGCTACACCTTGAGTGAAAATTGGCGATCCCTGATGGTGGAGTGGTTTTATGTCCAGCTGCTAACCGTAAGGTCAGTAGTTTGATACCAGAAGCCACTGGTGGGAAAAAGATGAGATTGTCTATTCCCATAACTACAGTCTCAGAAACCCACAGCAGAAGTTATCCTGTCCAATAGCGTCATTAGGCTTCTATAGAACACAGACTTGGTGGCACTGAGTTTTTTTTGAGTTTTGTGCCACCTGTCAGGATCTCTGGTAGAAGAGTGGATTACAGGTTGGGCTGTAACTGCAAGGTCCGCAGTTTGAATCCACCAGTCACTGCAAGGGAGCAAAATGAGGCCACCTGCTCCCATAAAGATGAGCAGCCAAGGAAGCCTACAGGAGCAGGTCTATGCTGTCCTAAAGGGTGAGGGTGAATCAGAATTGACTTAAGGCAGTGAGTTTGGCTTGGGAACAAATGTTTTTTCAGACTTTCATCTTTGTGCGAAACAGCCCTGGTGGCATAGGGGGTTATTATTGGATTGTTATTCTCAAGATCAATAGTTCAAATCTAGCAGTGGCTCTGTGGGAGAGATGAGGCTTTCTGTTCCCATAAAGGTTTAAAGTCCTGGAAACCCACAGAAGCCATTCTTCCCTGTCCTATAACGTCACTGTGTGTGGAAATGACTTGATGGCAGTGAGTTTAGTTTTGAGCTGCATGATCATGAATTAGAAGGTCCAAAATCAATTTTATATTTTTTTCTAATGGGCAATAGTATATGTCTTTCCAAACATGGTCCCGAGAGAATGATAAATTGATCTGATTCCAATTTGATTCCATGACAAATTTAATTGGTTTTCAATTTTCTGTCATTGGCAAGGTGACCATGAATCCTTTGAACATCATTGTGACTCCTTGCTGACAGTCTCCCTCATCAGAATGAGGTTTCTCTTTCTTGCTTTTATTCTGTTTAAGACACTAGGTGGGTTTTTGTAAAATATATTTGGAAATAGGGCCGTTGCCCTTAGAACATACCTGTCCTGAATCTCTCATGTCTTCATTGGCTGATATCTAGACCACTCCTGATGAAATGATACAGATGTTTGAATTAAATGTTGTGTTAGTTTGGGTAGACTACAGGAAAAAATTCATAGACAAGCATATGGATATAAGGAAAAGGTTTATATACAAGAGGAATAGGACATTGAGAAAACATCCCAGCCCAGTCCAGTTCAAAGTCATAAGTCCGATACCCATATGCCCGAAATCATATAAAGTCTCCTTCCGACTCACAAAGTTACAGGTCAGTGGGTGCAGAATCCCAGAGCTGGCAGGGGTATCCACATATTTCCTCGCTTCCAGGGCTCAGGGTTCATCAACAGCATCCCATGGTGGTCATAGAAACTCAGCACTGGCAGAGGTCTCTATGTGGCCACCCCAGCTTCAGGGGTCTGGCTCCATCAGGGCAAAGCCATGTGGTCTCTCTGCCAGTTCCTCCAGCTTTTCGGATGCTGCCATCTTGTCTTGGCTGTGATTCATCATCTCTGAGGCTAACTCCCAACAACTGGGAAAGATAGCTTCTCATCTTCACAACGGAAATATCACGAGATTTCCCAGCCGTATCAGGAGAAAGCCATGCCCACACAGAGGCCTCATTGGCTACTCAATGGCTATCTCTAGATGAACAGGCTAGACTCCACCTCTACAGCTCAATCATGAAATTAACACAAGCACAGGACTACCACAAATGTGTTTACAGAGAAGTGTATTGGTTGAAACACATGACATTGAAGTGTTCTAATTTGGTGTGAGAGAGAGATAGAGAACACTCCACACAATTATTACGCAATCCACGGATAACCATTCCTATTAATTTAGAAACAAGAAAGATGAGGCTTCCTTTCCCATACTTTGGAGATGTGATTAGGAGAGACAGACCCCTGGAGAAGAACATCTTGCTTGGTAAAGTAGAGGGGCAGCCCCAAAAAGAGGCAGGCTCTCCCCAAGATAGACTGGCACTGTGGCTGCAACTGTGGTCTCACACATAAGTGTAGGACAGGATGTTGTTTCTTTCTATTGTACATAGAGTAACTATGTGTCAGAATCAACTTGACAGCAGTAACAGCAACATTGGATAAAAATAATCTTTGGGCTCTATTAGAACTTAAATTCTGAGCACCCTGTTTGCAGAAGGCGATGGATGGTGGTGAAAAACCCAGAATCCATTTGCAGAGTTCCCATGTGGATTAAACCTCCATTGAATTCCTTCTGACCCTTAAGCAAGTATGCAGGTAATCTTGCCCTCAAGCAGAGTGAATTACAAAGTAGATTACCTCTTCCTTTCTCCAGGCAATCAGGGAATGGGCCCTATCCTATAGGGGCTTGTCTGAGTGTCCTTGATAGACAATACTGAGAATCACATAGTCATGAGCCATGCCCTATCAATCATGCCTGGATGCCTTGATCAGAAAGCTCTGGACCAATCATGTAAGCTCTTCGACCTAACCTAATGTTTGTGCCCTAATCATAAATCTGTTCCTGCTTTCTGGAGTCCACCTGAAACTATGACAATGAGTTGATCTGTCACCAGTCATAGATTTGGGGTGGATTCCTTTATTTCTCATGCTTTATTTAAGCAACTGTGTGGCTATCAGACCTTGGAGTCTTACATACCTCATCCTAATTGTCTTCCTCTTCTGCTTGATGTGCCTGTGTCTTGTCTTTGTCTCCTTTAGTACTTAATAAAAATTCTCCTGAAACCGCATTTCAGATTGGGGTCTCTGGGACCCTCAACACGTTTTCATCAGCATTCCCTTATTTCATTACAGACAAAAAGACAATAATAAAAAACCCTTCCACAGCAGCTAGTTTTTCCAGATGGTCCTGATTAAATAAGGAAAATAACAATAATAATAACGGTGACCTCTGCCTTGTCATTGTTTTTTTTTTAATATCAGTTGAGGTCTGCTCATTCATCTTGTGAAAGCAACCCGACATAAAGGCTGGCTCAAATGTGTGACTCTGGAGATCTTGCTTATCACATTTGCGCTCGAACACACAGCAGTCCCCAAGGATCCAAAATAAGGGTCAGAGAACTCACCCCTCACAGGCAATGCTTCATCAAGCCTCTGCAGGCACCCAAAATGTAATGTGATACAAGTTTTGATTTGGAGATGTATTCATAGATACGCATGTCTTAGAGGACTTTGTTGCCATGTCATTTCATTTTTATCATTATTATTGAGAGGAAATGGAAAAATCAAAGCGCCTTCTCTCCCTTGCTGCCAACTTAGTATCTGCTTCTATTTCCACATGCTTCCAACAGTTAGCTTCAGGTCTGTCTGATGGGATGTGGCTCCCCTTGGTGTCACAGGTAGATTATGTATGAAATCATGGAGAAGAGAGATTGCAGATGGCTGAATGAGCCGGGGAATATTTTTCCTAATAACTCTGTGAACACTGACTCATTTGGGGGAGACAGAATTTGAGGGGGGAGGGTGGCACATCAGTCCATAGCACACACATTACTTTAGCAATCACACTCCAATTGCCAAACCAAACTCATTGTCATTGGGTCAATTCCAATTCATAGAGAATCTATAGGGCAGAGTAGAACTGTCCCCATGGGTTTCCAAGACTGTAACTCTTTAGAAGAATAGAAAGCTTCCACTTCCTCCTGAAAGAATGGATGGTAGTTGCAATTGAGGGAAGCCCCATATGGTGTAACCCAATGCTATCAGTTTCTTGGGGAGGAAGAACATCTCAAGATATTATGGGATGTGGCAGTCATATGCTTATATTAATTTTATGATTGAAATGTAGGGTTGTAGTCTAGCCTGTTAATCTGGAGATAGCCATTAGTAGCCAATGAGGCCTCTATGTGGGCATGGCTTTCTCCTAAGACTTCTGGGAAATCTCATGATATTTCCCCCTTGAAGATGAGAAGCTATCTCCCCCAGTTGTTGAGAGTTAGTCTCAGAGGTGATGAGTCACGGGAAAGACAAGATGGCAGCATCCGAGAAACTGGAGGAGCCAGCAGAGAGACCACACGGCTTTGCCCTGATGGAGCCAGACCTCTGAAGCTAGAGCGGCATGCTGTTGATGGACCCTGAACCCTGGAAGCGAGGAGCCATGGGGCGACCCCTGCCAGCACTAGAATTCTGCATCCACTGACCTGTGACTTAGTGAGGCTGAAAGAGACGTTGCAGACTGATTTCGGGCATATGGGTTAATATCAGACTTACGACTTTGTACTGGACTGGATTGGGATGTCTTCTTAGTGTCACATTCCTTTTGTATATAAACCCTTTCCTTATATCCATATGAATGTCTATGGAATTTGTTCCTCTAGTTTACCTGGACTGACACAGGGAGATCCATTACCTCCTGATCTCTCTCTCTCTCTCTCTCTCTCTCTCTCTCTCTCTCTCTCTCTCTACTTATGGTACTTTCTATCTGTCTATTGTGAGGATTTAGGTCTTCTTTATTCTGTTTACTCTGTAGAGCATTTCACTTTGTAAGCATAATGGTGGTGGTGGTGGTGGTGGTGATAGTGCTAGACTCCATGGAGTGGGTTATAACTCACAGTCACCCTATGTATAACAGAATGAAGCACACCTCTGTCCTTTGCCATCCTCACAAATTTTCTTATGTTTAAACCCATCAATGTAGTCACAGTGTCAGTCTACCTTGTCCTAGGCCTTCTTACCTTGCTGTTTTACCAAGTTTAGTGTCTTTCTCTGGGAACTAGTCTCTCATGATGATAAGTCCAAAAGATGAAAACTCATCCTCCTTGTCTCTAAAGAGCATTGTGGCTATCCTTCTTCCAAGATAGATTTGCTTTTTGGTTTTTGGTGTGGCAGTCACCAAGCTGTGTCAATTTCAGCACTGGAAGTGTAAGGGTGGAGTCTGGGCTATCAATCTGGAGATGGCCAATAAGACCTCTGTGTGGGCATAGCTTTTCTGAGAATTCTGGGAAATCTTGTGATACTTCCCCCATGGAGGTGAGAGACAAAACTCAGTTTCTTGGAGACAGTCTACTGACAAGGCAACACATCAGCATAATATAGACCCTGAGTCCTGGAGGAGCTGGAGGAGAAGTCACATGGGCTTATCCTGATGGAACCCAACCTCTGGGGCCGGAGAAGCCATGTGGAGACTCCTGCCAGTACTGAGATGCTTGAGAGGCCTTGGGGAAATCCCTCCCAGTGCTGAGGTGCTTCTACCAGTACTGGATACACAAGACTCTGTACCCCCACTGACCTGTGATTTCCCTGGCATCATGGCATGGGCTTCCTGAGTCTGAAGAGGACTAACAGATTGGTATCAGAAATATGGACTAATATCAAACATATGGACTTGGACTGGACTGGGTTGAGATTTTTTTCAATGTTCCATTCCTCTTGTATATAGACCTTTCCCTTATATCCATATGCATGTTTATGAGTTTGTTTCTCTAGTCTATCCAGACTCACACATTTAGGTTTTTCCTTTTGACAGTTTATAGTTCTTTCAATATTCTTCAACAGCACCATACTTCAAATGCACTGAGTATGTTTTGATCCTCCTTATTCAATATCCAACTTTCATATGCATAGGAAGCAAGTAAGAATATCATAGTTTTGCTGGGGTATAGATAGAAAGTCTATGGTGGGGTATTGCATAGAAAGGGGGAACTAATTACAAGGCTCTACATATAGCCACCTCCTTGGGAGACAGACAACAGAAAAGAGGGTGAAGGGAGATATCAGAAAGTGTAGGTAGGACATGAAAATATATTAATAATTTATAAATTATCAAGAGTTCATGAGGGAACAGGGAGAAGGGTGGAAAGAGGAAAATGTGAAACTGATACCAAGGGTTCAAGTAGAAAGCTAATATTTTGGCAATGATGATGGCAACAAATGTACAGATTGTGATAACAGTTATACAAACTCCCAGTACAATGATTAAAAAAAAGAACATCATGGCTTGGATCAAGTGCACTTCAGTCCTCAAAATAGCATCCTTGCTTTTTAACACTTCAAAGAAGTCTTGAGCAACAGATTTACACAATGTAAGGTGTCATTTGATCTTTTGACTGAATGATAGTCACACACACAAAGTTATTTATTTGTGGTATAGTTGAGAATTTATAAGATACATGGAAACAAACCTTATTTCGTGTTTCCTTAGCTATGACACCAAGAAAAGGTTTAGAGTTCTGGTACCTAGTCTATAGCAAGAAAAGTGCTGATATGAGGCTGGTTTGCCTTGTGGTGGGAGAGTGGCAGGAGATAATGGATGTGTACTGAGTTGGGAGGAAATGTTCATCCCACTGTGGTTTCTGAAGGAAGTGTACAGGTTGCTCCAGTCCGGTCTATTAAATGCAGCTAAACATTTGAATCAATAATTTTTCCTCCTCCTTCCCCCTCAAAAAATCAAAAAGGATGAAAATGATCAAAGCTTGATTCTAAATACTTAATGCCTGCTAAGAAGCAATAGAAATACTCTGTGAGCCATAGTCTATAAGGTGCCAGTGCATTAACCCAACCAGTGAGAGGAATTAAAATGTGGCTCAAAATATTCCCCACTTATTTTACAAACGTGGTGTGGCCTGGTGGAGTAGTGGTTACAACAGCTGCTAACTGCAGCTCCCAGGCCCTGGCCCCTCCTGGGAGAAAAATGGGACTTTCTCCTCCATAAAGAGTTACGATCTCGAAAACCCACAGCGGTAGTTCTATACTGTATGTGGGATCTCTGTGGGTTGGGAGGGAATCCATGACAGTGAGTTTGGTTCTTTTGAGTTTTGTTTTGTAAAACTGAGAGCCATCGGTAAAGTCTGAATGTGGTAGTCTGGATAGACTAGAGAAACAAATTCATAAACATGCATATATAAGGGAAAGGCTTACATAAAAGGGGAATGGAACATTGAGAAAGCATCCCAACCCAGTCCAGTTCAAGGTAATAAGTCTGATATTAGCCCATTTGTCCCATCCAGTCTATAAAGTCTCCTTCTGACTCATGAAGCACGTGCAATGACACCACAACAATCATAGGCCAGTGGGTGCAGAGTCTTGTGCATCCAGTGGTGGCAGAAGCATCTCAGAACTACCAGGGGTCTCCTCATGGCTCCTTATTTCCAGGGCTCAGGGTCCATCAGCACTGTCCATTGGTGGTAGAAGCATCTCAGAGCTAGCAGGGGTCTCTCTGTGACTTTTCCAGCTTTAGAGCTCTGGTTCCATAGACCGGTGGGCTCCAGTCCCACCAGTTTTCCTCCAGTTCTTCCAGTTTCAATGACTCAGGGTCTATGGTGCCATCTTGTCTTGTCCGTCAAACGTGTCCCAGGAACTGAGTCAAGCCTCTTACCTCCAATTTGGAAATACTGCGAGATTTCCCAAAATTCTCAGAGAATGTCCTGCCCACACAGAGGTTTCATTGGCTATCTCCAGATTGACAGGCTAGACTCCCCCCCTACACAATTAGTCAAATTGTCACCAGAGTACGTGACTGCCACACAGAGAAGATGGGGGCTTGACGAGGAATGTCTGAGAAGATGGGGGGGCCTTGGTTCTTCTTTACAGACAATGGGCATGGGATGTTTTGCTTTACTAGCAAAAGGTGAATGGGGGTGGGAGCTCTTTGGAAGCTGCGGTGTCTAGAGATGCCCTCATGCTTTGCTGCCACTGAGTCAGCCTTGAGAAGAGGGAGCAAAGCACATAATGTCCCCAAATCCTTCCCTGACCTCTGTCGTCTTCCTGATGCTCTCATGAGTAAACGCTGTCATCCATAGGGCTTCCAACGGCGAATTTTCAGAAAAAGATCGACCGATTTATTTTCTTCCTGGTCCATCATAGTCTAGGAGCTGTGCCAAAGCGTATTCAGAATCATACTGTTGCTAGGTGTTTTGGGAGTATGCTCCGGCTCATTCCTAGAGATGCTGTATACAACAAAAGAAGCCTCTTCACAGTCCTGCTGCATCCTCATTCTTATGTTTGAGCTTATTCCTGCAGCCACTGGGTCATGCACCTCATTAAGAGCTTCCATTTCTTTTTCTCCTGCTGTCCCTCTACATTACCAAGCATGAGGCCCTTCTTCAGGGATGTCTCTTCTGACAACATCTCTACAGCATGTGAGACAAAGTCTCACCATCCTTGCCTGCACATCTTCCAAGACTAGCAGCAAACAACCGTCACTATAGACAGGGGGTAGGTGTGCATGAGGTACACAAGAATCGAATTAATGTCCCCCAGATGGAAGATGACAATTCTACCACTTATCCACAACTGCTTCCATCTAATGGTCACAAGTTCTTTATTTAGCTAAATAAGTTTGTTTAATGGCACAATTAAATAGAATGCTTCTGCATCCACTTTTGTGATTTAAAATTTGAAAAAGCTATTGGCTCCTCCATCTGACACCTATCAGCCTCTTCTGTCTCTCTCCTCTTCCTCAGCTAGATACCCTGAACCGCCTACAATATCCTTTCCTATTGGTTGGAGGCTAAGAACATCCTCAGACTGCTTCTTACCATGTGAATCATCTAAACTAATTATACCATTGATTAAAATCTCAATTCTCAGATACCAAAAATGTGAGCAATAATAACCTGATGCCATTGAGGTGACTCCGCCCATAGCAACCCTATGTTGGGTTTTTGAGGCTATAAATCTAGAGGGGAGTAAATAACCCCATATTCCTTCCACTGGGTAGTGCTTACTACCTTGAAAGAATGGCCAGCTGGTATGCAACAGACTGGACACAGCTCTTGTACTCCAAATTCATCAACATATATCACAACCATCTTTATTCTCTTCTCCCTCCCTCCCCACTATCAAAAAATCAGCTAGTATCTGGGATGGGTAAAATGTAGGCCTTTTTTGGATTAAGGGGGGTGTGCTGGTGAGTGAAGGTCAATGACTGACACCTGCAGTCTGGATTATGACTTTATATAAAGAAGACCAAGCTCCTCCCAATGGACCCATAGACAGCATTGTGAATAAGAGGGAAGAGATAGACTTGCTGAGGTCTCTCCCTTACTTGGATCCACAAGCAGTGCTCATGGGAATTGTAGTCAAGAACTCAAAAGGCACATTGCATGGGGTAAATTTACTGCCTGAGACTTCTTTAATGTGTTGAATTTCCGGATGTTATTTTGAGGACCAAGGTGTGCCTGACCCAAGCCATGGTATTTTTAATCACCCCCTATGCATGTGAACATTGAACATTGAATAAGAAAGAATGGAAAAAAATACATGCATTTGAATTATAGTGCTGGGAAAGAATATTGAAAGCCCCATGGAATGTCTGCCCATGGAGCTGTCTTAGAAGTACAGTTAGAATGGCCCTGAGAAGCAAAGATGGCAAGACTTCATTTGGACATGTTATCAGGAGAGGCCAGATCACGGAAAAGGACATCATGTTTGGTAAAGCACAGAGGCAACAAATAAAGGGAAAACCCTTAAGGAAATGGAGTGGGAAAGTGGCTGCAACCATGGTCTCAACTGTAGTAACGATTGGGAGGATGCCACAGGAGAGGGCTGTCCACAGGGTCACCATGTATTGGGAAAATTTGCTGCACAAAACCGCTTTAAAGGATGGAAGAGTGAGGCTGGGACTGAGGACTAATCCACACTTGCCCCAGCCATGATATTTTCAATCACCTTATATGCATGAGAACGTTGGAACATACATAAAGAAGACCAAAGAGGAATGGATGTTTTTGAATTATGGTACTTGTCGAGACTATTGAATATGCCACTCACTGCCGGAAAAGTGGACACATCTTTCTTGGAAAAAATCAAATCTGAGTGCTCTTTAAAATGAGAATGATAAGACGAAACTTGACATACTTTAGACAATGTTATCATAAGAGACCACTTCCTGGAAAAGACCATGACTCCTATGTTGTGAGAATGGGACAGAATGAGACAGTGTGTTTCATTCTCTTGTTTTCTTCAAGGGCACCTATCAACAATGTATGAGAGCATAAAGGAGCAATACGAGGGTGGCATCTGACCTGTTGTACACTGGGAAGCCCTTCCCACCTGGGAAAATGCCAGTTGCTAGCTTCTGGAGCTCTCAGACTAATAATGACAAGAAAGAAAAGCTTGGTGATCTGCTTCCGAAAATTAATCAATGGAAACCTTATGGAATACAACAGAATTTTTTTCTAGCTTACTTACTTTGGCTATGTCATCAGGAGGGACTGACCCCTGAGAAGGATATCAGGTGTGATGAAGGACGGCCCCAGCAAGGACAAGGAAGACCTGTGGTAAGCTGGTTTGGCATAATAGATTCCATTTTGATGCTCATGTGGGCTCTGGCAACCAATATTTCTTTCTGTTATACATAAAGCTGCCATGAGGCATCATTGACTCAATGTCCTCAATTCAAGTACCTGATTTTCTGTCCATCCATCTATCATCTTCTATTTATCCATTTATCTATTGCCCTTTATATCTATTATCTATCTATCCAATCTGCCATCTTCCGCTTATCCATCTAGCTATCTACCAGTGTACATATCTGTATATCTTCTGTCTCTCTATCTATCTTCCTGCTGGCCTATCTATCCTTTCATCCACCTATCTATCTTCTATATTTCCATCTACCTATATAACTACCTGTCTGGATATCTATGTATCTACTTGTTACCTATCTATCTGTCTGCCTGCCTATCATCTGCTGACCCACCCATCCATCTTCTATTTATCCATCTATTCTTTATATCTAAATGTCTACCTGCCTTTATATCTGCCTATCTATCTTTCTATTGACCTTTAGGCCATGAGCTTATAGCTAATACGTTTCCCTCCTTGGATTGTCTATATCATTAAACCTTTATTAAAATATTTCTGCTAATGAGTAAGGATGCTTAAAGTTAGCCCTAAGTCCAGCAGTGTGTGCTTGGAAAGACAATGTCCATTTCTGCAGCTCTCTAAGGATGAGTGAAGTCCTCTGTCTGGTATCCTAGGGAAGGTGGTGTAATCTGAAATGAGAGGGTGCTCTGATTGCTGCAGCCACCTGAAGAAGGATGGGCTACGTTGCTCTTCTCTGGTCACCTCTCCCTGTAGTAGATGGAAGTTCAAGGCATGGGCAGCAGTCCCAGCGCAATGAGCCTGCCCTGCTGAGCACAGCTGGGAGGGCAGGGATGGGGCTCTCTGCTCCTAGAGAACAGGAAGGCAGTCCCTCCACTGGGACACAGCATGCTAATTACCTGCAGACACCATTAGCAATTACCCGATCCATAAGCAGAGCAGGAAGCAGGGCCCAGCTTGTGGACGGCCACCATTTGCTCCTTGTCACAATTGCTTAATGGGCTGCCCTGCGGAAATGGCTTTCCCAGCTTCTCTGCAGACACAGCGTGTTATTATGGTAACCGCGGGGGCATGTGGCATTGCATCAATTATTGCTCTCGGCACAGGCTTTCTTCCAGGGGATCCACTCCAAGCAACAGAGGGGCAGCCCTCCTGAGACACGCCAGGGGTATTTCAAGAGACTTAGAGTGGAGGACCCAGAGTAGCCCCCACCTTCATGGACATGGACCTTCTCTAGCTAACCATCTTCCAATCACCCCCATGGGGCCATCAGCCTGACCACTCAGGGAAATGGCATGTAGTTTAGCTTCAGATTTTCACTCACTGCCACTGAGTCAGTTCCAACTCAAAGAGGTTCTGCAGGACAAGGAAGAACCCTGTGGGTTGCTGAGACTATAACTCTTTATGGAAGTAGACATCCTTGTCCTCCCCCAAAGCTACTGATGGCTTTGAACTGCTGACCTTGCAGTTAGCAGCCTGATGTAGAGCCACTATGCC
Source organism: Nesogale talazaci (assembly GCA_004026705.1). Classification (NCBI taxonomy): domain Eukaryota; kingdom Metazoa; phylum Chordata; class Mammalia; order Afrosoricida; family Tenrecidae; genus Nesogale; species Nesogale talazaci. The sequence continues at coordinate 203,355 of PVJH01001048.1, forward strand.
GCCAGGGCTCCTGTCTACAGACTAGGAATGCCCAAACCAAACCCACACAACACCCTGTGTCAGTCTGGGTGGAGTAGAGGAACAAATTTCATAGACATGCATATGGATATAAGGAAAAGGTTTATATAGAAGAGGAACAGGACATTGAGAAAACATCCCAGCCCAGTCCAGTTCAAAGTCCTAAGTCCAATATTAACCCAAATGCCCCAAATCAGTCTGTAACGTCTCCTTCCAACTCACAAAGTCACACGACAGGGGCTGCAGAATCCTGGCACTGGCAGGAGTCTCCCCATGGCTGCTTGCTTCCAGGGCTCAGGGTCCATCAACAGCAGAAGCAACTCATCACTGGCAGAGGTCTCCATGTGGCTGCCCCAGCTTCAGAGGTCTGCTTCCATCAAGCTAAGGCTGTGTGGCTTCTCCTCCGGCTCCTTCAGCTCCTTGGACACTGCCATCTTGTCTTGTCCTTGATTCATCGTCTCTGACACTAACTCCCAACAACTGGGGATATAGCTTCTCATCTTCACGAGAGAAATATCGTGAGATTTCCCAGACATATTAGGAGAAAACCATGCCCACACAGAGACCTCATTGGCTACTCAATGGCTATCTCCAGATTAACAGGCTATACTCCACCCCTACATTTCAATCATAAAATTAACATAAGCACATGACTACCACACACCCCCAGCCATCATAGCACCCCTGGGCAAGAGTTTCTGGGGCTGTCTATTTTTATGGGGACAGAGAGTCTCATCTTTCTTCTTGGGAGATGTTGGTGAGTTTGAACCATGCACCTTGAGGTTGGCAGTCCAGTGAATAACCCATGACATCACTAGGGTTCCTTGAAGAGTGAGGAAGCTGGAAACTGACAATGATTGAAGATCCTCAAGTTCTGGGAGAGAAGGAGTACTCATAGCTAGATGGTCTCATACCAAAGCCTACTCTGCTGACAATCTGTCCCAGTAAACAAAGGGTTTTCCTTGTACCATTATGGTGTCTTAACTTGATACTGAGTCAATTTCAACTCAAGATGCCCCTACATGTTCAACAGAGAACGGTTCCAGGGAGTGTTCTTGAGGGCAATCTTAATCGTCGAGGTTTCTTTTCTTGGTTCTGCTGGTGATGTTTCAATTGCTGAAAATAGTTAGATTAGGATCCTACCCCCATAGCTAATACCTGAGGGTGTAGAAAAGGATTGTGGAATAAACACTTTGTAACACATTATCTATAGGAGCCCTGGTTGCATAGTAGTTTCATATTGAACTGCTAACTACAAGGTCAGCAGTTCAAAACTCTCAACTGTTCCATAAGAAAAAACTGGACTTTCTACTCCCATAAAGCATGACAGTCTTGGAATCTCACAGGGCAGTTCTTTCCTATTCCAAAGAATGACCAGGAGTCGGCATAGACTCAATGGCAGTGAGCTTTTGAACATTTTATCTGCCATCCTCCTGCAAGCTTGCTGCCCCTCAGAAGCTAGTGTGTAGTGGTGATCTTAGAAGCAATAGCATCAGTAGCTCAACAAACAGCTAGGTCACCCTTGGTGGACAGATTTCCACACAGCTTCCAGACTATGAACAGAGCAGGAAGTAAGACCCGGTGATCTCTTTCCAAATATCAGTCAGTGAGACCTCTATGGGTTACAAGAGAACCTCATCCAATAAGCAACGTGCTAGAAGACACTCAGAACATGTTGTGGCTTCAACGATGGACCAATGAACAGACCTACTTCTTAGTTAACTGCAGCAGCTGGGGTTACTACCAAGAAAGGGGCAGCACTATGTCCCAAACTCAAAAGGATGGTGCAGGACTTGGCAAAGTTCTCCTCCTGTGCTTGGCATCCCCAACAGTTGGCACAGACTGAATGACAATGAGGCAGTGAGGCAAAGGTAGATATGAAAGCTATCAGGCAAATGTTTGCAGAATCATTCAGACCCCAGCTACTAATCAAATGACCCAGAGAAGACATGACAGTGTAGCAGTCGCTTTGGAATCAGCTCTCTGTGAGGGACATCCTAGATTGGTACTTCATACATGGTCACCTCTGATGTCCCATGAAGCTGAATTTCATTCTCCTGGTCATGACTAGACAAGAAAGAGACTAGAGCATACATTTAAAGTTATTCTGGAAGCCTACAAGTAACACCTAAAGCAAGAAAACCCAGAAGCCCCTGCTAGCAGACACTTGCTTTTGGTGGGAACCCAATGCCCTCCAGATGAGCACTGGAAGTCAAGTCACAACACCATCACCACCACCACTCACCTTTCCAAATCACCTTCCCTTCTCCTGGGATACAGCATGCTAATTATGTCAGAGATGTGACCTTGGAATAAGGAGGTGGATCAGTGGTGGAAGAAGGGGTCCTAGGCAGGGAAGGTAAGTGACATTGATGGCTAATGTGGGCACGGAGTAAACCAGTGCCTTGTCACTTTGAGGGCTGAGGGGCACCTGACTTTCAATCTCTTCATTGACTTTCAAAAGTTGGACAGTGGATTAGGAAGAGCGGAGAAGAATCAGTGCCCTTGAATTTCGGTGTTGGTGAAGACTATGGAAAAGTGCTATGGACCACCAACAGAACAAACAAATTCATATTGGAAGAAGTACTGTTGGAATGCTCCTTGTGAGAAACATTGGTGAGACTTTTTCTCACATGCTTGGTCTTGTTATCAGCAGAGTAGGACTCTGTGATTGGTAAAGCAGAAGGTGTCCAATGAGGTGGACTGACACTGGGGTTACAACACTAGACACAAACATCATTCTTGTGAAGATGGTGCAGGGCCAGGCAGCGTTTGGGCTCTGTTGTACATGGGGCCATGGTGGGTCAGAACTCACTTGGCAGTGCCTGACAGCAATGTTTTGAGTTGTAACAGGGCAGTTCACCTTGGATCCCATGCTTTTCCTGCACTCACATCTGAATTTGACTGTGTTGGTGCCCAGGAGCAAATCAAGGCAATGAAGTCATGAGCCTTTTGCTTTCCATTCAGAGGACCTTCCCTGAGGCTTCCTTTGAAAGAGTTCTCTATCTTTCATGAATTGGGTCAACTTTTGTCCTCCACAGGGAGGGCTCTTTGGGAGAAGATGTGTTATTTCCTTAGCATCTCTCCACTCTTCCATCCTTTTGCTAGCTCATAAACAGCAAGGAAAAATGGAAAGCTAGGGACTGGTCTCCTGCCATCAAAGCTAGATCATCCCCAGAAATGCCCACTATTCAGACCTACTGCCACCTGCAACAGACTGCCCCAGGCTTCTTAGTTACTACCAAGCCAAGAACACATTCAAGAGAGAACATGATTCCAAACAGACACTTAATTAGCCCTACTCTTTGTGTCAGAACCAATTAATTCATCTTGAAAGACGTACAGCCGTGATGCTTCTTAGAAGGCAGGATGGTAAGACTTTGCCTCGTGTACTTTGGACATGGTATTCAGAGACAGCAGTCTGCAGAGAAGAACATCATGCTTCACAGAGTAGAGGGGCAATGAGAAGCACAAGATCCTGTGCGAGAAGGATGGACACAATAGCGAAAACAGATGGGCTTGAACACAGCCATGATTGTGAGGTCGGCCCAGGCCTGGACCACATTATACTCTGTTGGATATGGGGTCACTATGAATGGGAACAGTTCCCTAGCATCTAACAATATTACCCCTTGTTGAAGAATTCCCCTGAGTGGCACTAATGGTTATACATTCTGCTGCTAACTCAAAAACTGAAAGCTATGAACCTTCCTGTGTCTGCCCAGAATCGCCATCCTCTCTTCCTTACACACTCATCTTCTGCCTGCCACTGCCTACTTCCTTGATTTAATTAACCTGGTGTGGACAGCAGGTCCCTTCTTGCAAAGGGCAGCCTGGCCCTAGACCTGCTTACTGCCCATTTTCCACCACAACTGAAATTCTAACAAGCTGGCCAGCTCCATACCTGCAGAGACAGGAGAACCATCCCTCCCGGCCAGACTCAACCGCTGGTCCTCAAGAAAAACGTCCTCACCACGTGACCAGAAGTTTCCTTTTTTTTTTTTTTTTGTGGCATCACTGCCCTGGTAGGAGTAGGAAGCCCAGCCTTGCTCCTGGAGAACTGCTGCTGGATTTGAACTGTCAATCCTGTAGACTGCAGTCCTGTACACAACCACTGCACCACCAGAACTCAGCCTCAGGAGCTTCCTTTCATCCCCTGAACTCTCAAAGCATCACCCAGTGCCATGCACTGATTTCACTATTAAAAACGAGATGACACCCTTAAAGTCTCCAGCCCAACATCGATAATCATGGTTATTCTTTCAACTTTGTGCAGGTTGCCCTGCAGAGCTGGGAAAATCTTTATGGAAGGAACAAAGGGTCCCAGGGATGAGCTAGTCAGAGATAGAGTAACAGAATGGCTCTACCTATGGCTTCACATGAGGATGGCACCGGACAAGGCAGTGTTTACACTCTTGCATCTGGAGTTGCCCCGAGTCAGGCAGCACCTGCCAACAGCCACAGCGTGGACAAGCGGATGAGTGTTGTTATCCTATTGGAAATCGTTGGATGGATCTGTGCATGTTAGTTGTTTTCAAACCCGACAAGTGCAACAATGCCAGCCAGTAAACTTTGAGAAATTAGCTTCTATCCATGTTTACCAATTTGCTGATGTTATTCATAGTATCGGAGGTATGTGAATTGGTCTGGAGGGCTGGACTGGTGCAGTGGTTGCATTTTTTATACCTTCCAGGTGGCAGGCCCAGGATCAATAGTCAGCCAGGCACCTCATGCCCCACCCCACTCCTATCTGTTGGTGGAGGCTCACCTGATGCTGGGCAGTCTGCCTCGGCGCTTCCAGACAGAGATGTCCTCGGGAGAAAAGTCTGGCAATCCATTTCTGTATATGAGCCACTGGGAACTCCATGGAGCGTGATTCCTGAGCCACAATCACTCGGCAGGATGGTGCAGGAGCAGGAGATTGCGGTGGGTTGGGGAGAGTCCACACCAGCTCCCAACAGCAAGAGCATGGCCCCACAGAGCGATAGCGCATCTTGTGGGGTCCTTTCTGTTCACACATTTCCCAAAGCATTGCAACACTGCTGCAGGCCCATGCTGCCTCCACTGGGTTCCCCTTCCATCACTCAATGCACAAACTCAGACTCGACCTCCCAGGATTCATCTCGCCCACCTCTCCTCTGCAGCAAGGCAAGGCTCAATATTCCCACAGCATTACAGATTCAGAAGCCCACAGGGACTTATCCCGTAAGGTGGCTATGAATCAGAATCGGCTCCATGGCAGGGCTTGAGCCCGATAGTGGGCAGCGGTCTTTTAGGAAGAGGGAAGCATTAGTAAAATACGCTGTGTTCAACACAGGAAACAACCAGGGAAATAGTTAAGCCTCTGTGGATTAACTCAAGCTGCCAGCACATTTTACAAGCTCTTGTCCTCACGATAGGCGTCCTGGTGGCAGAGGGGGCCGTGAGCTGAATGGCTAGGCACAAGGTTGGCAGTTCAAACACACCAGCCATTGAGAGGGAGAAAGATGAAGCTCTCTGCTCAGGGAATAAAGATTGAAAATGGAATCTCAGAAACCCTGCAGGGGCAGTTCCAGTCTGTCCTGTCGGGTCACAAAGTGTCTGAGTCAACTCAAGGACCATGCATTCCTGATGCTGAGTAGCTATGGAACTGAGATTCGCCTGCTGTCTAATGACTTGTAGCTTGATTCCCTGGCCAACTCCTCTCGAAGCCTGAGGAGCAGGGAAGGGAAACCACTCCAGACCCCGGAGCTTCTCTGATCAGAAACAGATGTGCATCCACCAGCGGTGAGCAGCGCTGTGAGCCCATCCCACCTCTGCATGGCTTTCCAGGCTCAGAGCTATTTCATGACGTGGAAGTATCATCGACAAGCACCTTCCTGACATGCTGGCTCTGGTCTACGGTGGTCACACTGTCCCCAACCACAGACCTGCTAGCAGGCCAGGATGCCAATCCTGGGAAGTGAAGGATGCAGCCACATAGGTGAGCAGGAGGCCCACCCCTAATTCTTAGGGAATTGAGCTCACCTGGGACACCTCTTCGGTTAGCACTGACAGGGCCTCTCTTGTGTACTAAGCACCAGGCTGAAAGTTAAAATCCACTCTGGGGAAGGCGGTGGGGGTAGAAAACCCCATGGTTACAAGGCAGTCCACTCAACGGTAATGTGCTTTAGCTTCACCGTCCACAGAGATCATTTCATTCAGTTATTTATTTTCAAGATCATTTTCTTGGGGGCTCTAAAAGCTCTTATAACAATCCACACATCCATTCTATCATGCACATGTACATATGCTGCCATCATAATTTTCTAAACATTGACTTCATTTGAGCTCTTGGTATCAGCTTCTCTTTTTTCCCCTTCCTCTCTGGCCTCCTACTGTCTGACCCATTGACAAATTATACATTATTATTATTTTCATGTCTTACACTGACCACTATCTCCCTTTACCCATATTTCTGTTGTTCATCTCCCTCTGGGGGAGAGGGGAGGGAGGGGCATGATGTGTCAATCACTGAAATCTGTTCTTACTTCCTACTCAGCTCCTACCTTCCACCTACCCTCCTGGTATCACTACTCCCATTTCTGTTCCTGAAGAGTTTATATGACCTGGACTCTGTGTGTCCTGAGCATGTATGTGTGCCAGTGCCCATGTTCAGGACTAGCCAGAACTGATAGGCAGGACTGGAGTCATGATAGTGGGCAGTAAGGAAGCCTCAAGGAGCCAGAAGAATATTGTGTATTTCATTGGTGTTACACTGAACCCCGGTTGACTCATCCTTTTCTTGTAACTCTTCTGTAAGAAGATGTCGTATTTTCTACAGATGGGTTTTGAGTCTTTGCTCTGACATCTCCACCCCCCCACTTCACGCTCAACAATATATATTTTGTTACTATTGTTTTGGGTCTTCTGGTGACTTATCTGATCCTGTCAATACCTCATGATTGCACAGGCTGGTGTGCTTATTTCATGTGGGATCTTTGCTTCTCTGATAAATGGCTGCTTGATTAACTTCAAACCTTTAAGACTTGAAGACACTATGTCTTTTGATAACTGGGCACCATCTGCTTCCTTCACCACCTTTGCTTATGTACCCATTTTGTCTTCAGTGATTGTGTTGGCAGCATGAACATCATGGAATACCAGGTTGTGAGAACAAAGTGGTCTTGCCTTGAGGGAGGGATTGAGCAGAGATGCAAGGTCCACCCACTTCCTCAATGTATTTCCATATAAATAAATATATGTGCATAGGCCAATACCTCTATTTTTGTGAATTAACGCATTTACATATGTACATACCTCAAAGGTCATTTTAATTTAGAAACATAAGTGCATGAGCACAGCCCAGGAGAATAAAAGAGAACAATGAGTCCCAGGTGTTGACAGCTTTATTGACTGTTGGCATTTTCAAGTTTGCTCTGCAATCACAGAGAAGGTATCTGATTCTGGGTTAGGTTCCAGCATGGAGATTGTTGCCTTGTGCATGTGTCTAACCTCTTGGTCTTGTACTCTCCTCACCTGGGAAATGGGAATAATCATGCTGACAAAATAGGTTGTGTGCAGACAAAGTGTTGAGGACTGAAGGAAAGAGGGCATGGATGGCTTGAGGTAGAACTCATCCTTCTAGACAGGAGACACAGGTCCAGTGTGTCTATTGGTCTCTAGTTTACAGCTGTTTGTGTAGCTGCTGGGGGACCGGGTGCTCTATTCTGTTAGGCATGAGTAGCCACGAGTTGGGAGCCAACACAGTGGCAGCTGGAAACAAGCAGGCAAAGAGCCAAAGTTCTGTGGAGCCATGGAGCTTAGTATCTGCTACACATACCACCCTGCCCACCTGTGACCTGTCAGTTAATTGCAACTCATAGCGACTCTATGGGCCAAGCAGAGCTTCTATTGTATATTGAAGTCCCTTTGTCACAGAAATTCACCTGTGAATTACAAACATCCCAAGGGTGGGCTGATGCCTGTTCTCTGAGCCAGATCAACACAGTGATGGCAGGTAGATATTCTGTTGGTGAGATCAACCTGATTAGAAATCTCATTGACCAATCCTCAGCTCTAGCACAGTCATTGGCCAATCCTCTGCTCTCGCACAGTCACACACAGTGGGAAGATGGCAACAGGGAGACTCTGACAATGCCCCAAGGGCAGAAGGAGAGAAGTGGAAGTCTCATAAGACTCACAAAGGACCACACAGATGCCTGGAGGCTGTGAAATGGGAATCCAGATCCTAAAAAGACCTTGGTCCTGAAACAGTAAGGATGGGTGGAGGGAATCTAGAATCCTCTCTGGTTAAGTGGCTTTGGGGTTATGTTTATGACCTCCCCAAACTCCAAGCACATTGTCACTTTGATGATTCCAACTCAACATGAGCCTTCGCAACAGAGTGGAATTGCCCCGGTGGGTTTCTGAGACTGAAACCGTCTATTCCTAGGAATAGAAAGCATCGTCCTTTTCTCTGCAAAGTGTCTGGTAATTTCAAACCAGACAGCAGCCCAACAGGTCACCACAATGCCACCAGGACACCTTGTGCTTATATCTAATACCAGCTACATATCCTCCCACCCAAGGGAGATTCTGTGAGCCATCCTGTGACTAGGCTGGCTGTTTGTGTTTTCTTTCACCTCCTTGATAGAGTGTACCCATTACACAAAGAGCCTGTGCTCTGTATTTGTTCTTCTTCCCAGGGCCTCACTACATCTTCCCAACAATCATGACTGACATCTGCCTCCTTCCTCCTGGACATTGTGAGCTGTGGGAAAACCAGTTCTCAGAACAAACCAGTTCTCATTTGCTAGTAAGTTGTTTCCACCGTGTTATGAGGACCTGGTGTGTGTTGGGGTAGAAGGAGGCTGCAGAGAGTTTTCAATGGCTGGCTCTCCAGGAATAGAGATCACAATGCCTTTTTATCAGGTGCTGTTGGGTGGGCTTGAACCTCTAGCCTCTCTGTTAATGGCTAACTGTTTGAATTGTTTGTACCTCCCATGAATTCCCTGGGATAAAGCTAACGAATGCATGCAAAAACGTTTATTGTGCACAACTGTCCTTGGAAGCTTTTGTCATAAAGAAAATCATGTGCTAAGGGAGGTGGGAATATTTCAATATCCCAGGGTGGGATGGGAGAGGCAGAAAATGATTTGGAGAGGGGGTGGGATGGGAGAGGCAGAAAATTATTTGGAGAGGGGGTGGGAGAAGAAGTCAGAAAGTCAGTTTAAGGGTAAACACAATGGATTTCTCTGTGTGTGTGCATGTGAGTAGCTGCGGTCTGTGTGGTACCTTGGACTTGGGAAGAGCAGAGTCCTGAGGCAGTGGGGGTAAGAACCAGGAGGCAGAGTGGGACCAGCCTGGTCCTGCACCCATCAGCACCTTCGTAGAAGCCAAGGTAGGATAATGAACACAGAATTGTCTGGTGAGAGAAGGGGCTCCTGGAGCTCTCTGGGTGGTGGATTTCAGGGCTTGTTGCCTCTCCCAGGATCAACCAGCTGGTCTCCCTCTACACAGAGAGCAGAACAAGATGAGGGCTTAGCACTGAGAAAAAGGGATTTACTGGGATTTGATGAAGGATATCCTGGCTGTGAAAATGTAAAAGGATATATGATCTTTGAGATGGATGCCTGCAGGCCATCTGAAATCACCTTCCTTCCTGCAATTCTAAGTGTGTGGTGCCAGCAAGGGAGGATATTTTTGAGTGGCTTGGCTTAAACCTGCTGCTTTCTAAACCCAGGGGAAGTCCATAGCTTCAGTTCTGTGGTCACTCCAACTCTTGCTGAAAGGACCACCTTTCTTGTATGTGTGTTGGACATGAAAGGACATGTTTGAATGTTTTGAGGCAACATTGCAAATAAGAGCTGTTAATGTGGATAGATGAAGTCTCTGCTCAGCAGTCAACTTAACAGCAACAACATACAAAGATAATAGATGATTGGTGGTAGATGAATGATGGATGGATGACAGATAAGTGGATGGACAGGTGGATAGATAGATAGATACATAGATACCTAGGGTGTTAGTCTGGGTAGACTAGAGAAATGAATTCATAAACATGCATATAGATGTAAGAGAAAGGCTTATATACAAGAGGAATGGAACATTGAGAAAGCATACCCAGCAGTCCAGTCCAAAGTCATTAGACCAATACTATCCCATATGCCTGCTATCAGTCTATAAAGTCTCCTTCTGACTCACAAAGCACGTGCAATGACACCAGGACAATCACAGGCCAGTGGGTGCAGAGTCTTGTGTGTCCTGCAGCAGTAGAAGCAGAAGCATCCTGGTGCTGGCAGGGGTCGCCCCATGGCTCTTCACTTTCAGGGCTCAGGGTCCATCAGCAGCATCCAGTGGCAATAGAATAATCTCAATGCTGGCAGGGGTCTCCCTGTGGTTTCCCAAGCATCTCAGCACTAGCAGTGGTCTCCGTGTGGCTTTTCCGGCCTCAGAAGTTTGGCCCCATCAGGGTAAGTCCATGTGGCCTCTCCTCTGGTTCCTCCATTCTCCAGGAATCATGATCGATCACCATGCTGTCATCTCATCTTGTCAGTAGTTTGTCGTCTTAGAAACGGACTCAAGTCTCTCTACTCCAATTGGGAAACACTGCAAGACTTCCCAGAATTCTCAGGAGAAAGCCCACAGAGAGGCCCCATTGGTTATCTCCAGATTGACAGACTAGACTCCACCCCTACACTCCCAGTCATGAAATTGACATCAAGTACATGACTGTCACACATAGTTTCATAAATAGATAGATACATAGAGTTGCTATTCACTTTACTCATGACCAGTTCATTTACAACAAGAAAAAATATCGGCTAAGTCCAATGCCATTCTCCTGGTCATCACCATATTCAAGTGCATCATTGATGCCATTGGGCTAATGCATCTTGCTGGGCCATGCCACTCATCCTCAGTGACCCTCTCCTTGACCCTCCACAATGTTCTCCTCCAAGATTTGATCCCTTCTGATTATATGTCTGAAGCAACCAAATCAGTCAATGCTCTATTGTACTCATCAGGCTTTCATGAAATAACTTTAAAAAATAGATCACCAGGCTTTTCTCCCTAAGCCCTCATAGTCTCAAAGCATTGCTGAAACCTGCTGAGCATAGCAGAAACACTCAAGCCTCCCATGACAGCTGGGTCATGGCTGTGCAGGACATGCCTTGGCTGGGCATCAATCAAACACTTCTTTGTGAAAGGGAGGATCCTATCACTGTCCTCCATTATCCTAAACAACACTACGCATGAAAGCATGTTGTCCCCCTGCCCTCCATACATATGCAAAGATCCTAGATGTCATTCAGAATCATCTTGCATCAACTGGATGATCTCTTATGTCCTGTTCATCTCCAACACACTGCGATTCTAAACAACTGAGCCTCTGATGCTCATCTTAATGTCAAAACATCTCAGTCGTTTATAGATTCAAATTGTTTTCTTTCAGCTGTATTGCTGCAGTAAACAGAAATGAGGAAAACAGTTCTTCTCTTCATTCTTGTACTGATGAAAAGCTTCTTAGCACTACCAAATGGGGAGGGGGTGGAAAATCAACTGAGCTTTCATTGCATTGTTGTGCAAAGAACCGAGATAAATTTGGCTTTGTGCAAGATGGAATTTTCTTTCCTCAGGTGACCCTAGCTGTCAGAGATTTTGGAAGAAGAATGAAAAAAATGGAGCATCAACTAATCGTGCTCTTTTCAGGGAAAATTCCCAGGGCTCTGTCCATACTAGGGGTATAGAGGCCTAGTTTGGCAGTACAGCTGAGTACAGATCATGGCAGATGGTTTGATACACATGTATGATGCTCAAGATTTTTGTATCAAACTAGTTGAGCCAAGATTACCAGTGGTTTGAAGGTTAAGCCCTAGTAACTGTCCACAATGAGATTTCCTCAAGGGTGTCACTTGGTTCTAATTTAAATGGTGTGGTAGTTCCATAATCTGTTGTCAACTTGAGACCTCCTTTGGAGGTGCTTAGGAGATAAAGGACTCTCTGGAAGCAGAACATACTCACTCACCGTGAGACGTTGCTATTGACACATGACATAGAGCTATACTGGTGGAATCCAGAGATTTGGAGCTGGGGAAGCTCTATGTGGAGACCCACACCAGCACTTAGATGCTTCCATCATCACTGGGTCCACATGTCTTTGCGCCCACTGATCTGTGATCTTCCTGCATTCACCTTCATTATGTGTGTTGCACGAGTCTGAAGAGAAATTTACAGACTGGTATTGGACATATGGACTAATATTGGACTTATGGACTCGATCTGGACTGGGTTGGGATGTTTTCTCAAGATTCAATGACTCTGTATATAAAGCTATTTCTTATGCACATGAGTATCTCTGAATTTGTCATCTTTGACGAGAGATGGGCACCGTTTGATAGCCTTTTGTTGAATGGGATCCTGCTTCTGACGCATTACCTGGCCTCTGGCTCTGCAGACTTGAGCCAGCAACCTGCTGTATTGTCTGCCAATTCTGCTTCTCTTGGATTTATCAGCCTCTGCAGCTTCTTGAATCAGAAGAAATCTCCAGTCTACAATCTGACCCATAGACTTGGACTATGTCTGCCTTGACAACTGTGTGGGCTGTTTTCTCTATATAAATCTCTCTGTAAATAGACATAGTTAAGCTTCACTTTATTTTTTTTTTCAGAAGAAAACTCAGTTCCTTCGAGTTTTATATTTTTTCATTGTTGACTTGTGTAGGTATTATGTTTTTCATGTACAGAGTACATCCTGGGGTTTTAAAACTGTTAGGTCTGATTGATTTTAATCAATATTTTGTGGGGCGGGCTGAGTCCCAGTGGCGTAGTGGTTGTGCGCGTGACTGCGGCCCACTGGGACGGAGATTCAATTCCAGCAGTGGGGGTAGGCCTCCTACTCCCACCGCCGGAGAGCAGTGATGCCCCCCCCCCAAAAAAAAAGTATTTTGTGGGGCATATATGTACCACTGGGCACTGGTTGTCTGATATGCATAGATAAAGATTCACTTGATCATCACCTAATCTTAAGCACCTCACCTACCCAACAACACACCGGTAAGAGTCAATACACTTGTAAATCTTATGTCGGACCCAAAGAGACAAAAAAAAAGTACATCATCACTCCTCCAAGATGCAAAGCCTCATCCAATGTCTGTCCCCTCAAGTCAGCAATATGTTACCCACATATATCTTGACTTGGTGACTCAAATCCCCACTCAGGTGTCAACATGTAGGAGGGAATTTCAAAATGTTTGTAGGGCATTGGAAATTGTTCATACTATGAAATTGGAAGTTTTTCATACTATGAAATTGGAAGTTTTTCATACTATGAAATTGGAATTCTTTTCAAACCATGAAATTCTAATTCTTCATACTAGGAAATTAGGCTTTTTTAATATTATGCAGGGGTAAAATCATCCCAAGAAGCCCAGAAGAGGAAAATGTAAGTGGTGCTCATATGTAGCATGGGTTACAAAAGACTTAAGTGGACAGTGGTAACAGCCATCTTATATTTCTATGGTGTCCGTTAAGTCTATGTCACCTGGGCTTTGATATGATTCCCAGCGGTTGACCAAACATGAGCCCAGTTGCTGTCCAATATTGGGATGTGATGCTATACAACGCTACGCTTCTGGTACTCTAGAAATGTTAAGACACCTTGCAAGGTAGAGCCCAGCACCTCTCCATCAGCACCTCTCAGCTCTTTCCGTTGACTTTGGCCTAGGTGTCTAAGGAACTTGGTGACGTCACTTAGCAGTCACACAATCACCATTCAGCATTCATGGATTGCTGGGGGGGGGGGGGGCTGGCTCTTATGAGTTCTCCTTAAACTCTAGATCACTAGGCTTCCTCTGCCCAGGGTTGATGTTGATGCTGTCATCCTATAGACACTCTCTGAGCACTTTCACCTGGGTACTGCCAGATGCCGGATCTTCCTGGCCTCTGGGGGAGGACAGCTTATCAAGGCAGGATCTTCCCCTCAACTTGTTAACTTGGAAAACTAGTCAAATGCCCTGGGTCTGTGGAATGAAAGTATTCTTCTCACCTCCCAGGATGAATGGGAGAAGGACGTAATATTCGGTCCCTGTTTTGCTAAAAGGACACATCTTTAGGCCTTTGCACAGTCCAGTACTTTGAAGCTACTCGAACATGGAATTTCTTCCACAAAGCTTAGTAAAGCTTGAGTGAGATTTTAAGTGACCCTTACAAGTCCCTGAGGATTCCATAAATATAGGATTCAAGCAATTTATAAAGCAATTAAAAGAGACTCTTGCTGGAACAGTCGGTGAACAGTTTCCGAAATGACTTTTCTTCTGGATTCCACCTTGAGTCTGCAGGGCTCCAAGCGATAGCTAGATTTGCTATTTTACCCTTGAATCTCGAGTCCCTGGAGTCCTGGTGGCATAGTAGTTACTCATCAGGCTACTACGCGCAACGTCAGTCATTGTAAACCACCAGCCACCTTGTGGGAGAGAGATGAGGCTTTCTGCTCCCATAATGAGTGACAGCCTCCAGCCACCCCCCTCACCCCCCCCCACCCCACCCCCCGCCGCCGGAGCAGCTCTATCTGTCCTGTAGGATTGCTATGACCCTGCAGGGACCCAATGGCAGCAGTTTTTATGTTAATTCAGGCACCACATTAGATGCACCCACCTGGAGTACAGAGAAAAGGCAGCTGCTCAGAAACCAATTCTCTTTTTCGCGTTAACCAGAGTAATATCAGAAGGCTTGGTTCCAGAACAATCCTAGGTCCCAATGACCTTTCTCTCAGGGCTGGAAGGAGGCTGACACTCCTCTCCAGGCCCTTTATTGTCTATATACTACTGGAAGACATCACCCCATTCTCTTCCTGGACCCCCTTGCAGTTACTTTGCCTTCACTTGAAGACAACTGTCTACTTCTCCCTGGCGATTTTGCTTTCCTTTGTTGGGAATGCCGGTTTCTAAAAGGATTTCTCCCAGAATAGCTTTTGGTGATCCTTCAAATGTGTCTCCTTGTTGTATCATGGAGTGTCCAGAAAGCATTGCCACATTCTGGACATGGTGAGAGCAGGAAAGTGTCAGAGGGAAAAAGAACAGTCTTCAACAAGATGAATTGGTACGGTGGCCAGCACAGTGGGCTCCGACTTCCAGGGCCAGGCAGCGTTTCGCTCTGTTGTGCATAGACCGAGTCACTACAAGTCGGAAAGAGACTGCATGGCACACAACAATGATGTTACACAAGGGCGCCTAGGGGGTCAAGAGAGCTATCCGATGAGCTGCTGATCCCAAAGCAGGTGGTTCAAACCCACCAGCTGCTCCCAAGGGGAGAGACGAAGCTATCTACTTCCATAAAGAAGTTCAGCCTCAGCATCCGTGTGGGGAGGTTCTGTTCTACCCCAAAGGATCTCTCTGCCATAGAAATGACTGAACAAGCATGGGCTTGGCCTTTGGAATCTTGTGCAGAAGAATATGTTTCTATAGTTCTGCTCTGGGAAAATCAGGCAGCACTGGGGCTGCCATGGTTCAAGCACTCTGCTGAGCTGTCAGTTTACAGACCTGGGTTGCCCTATGGGATATTTCTGGTCTGTCCAAGAGCGTGACTGGGAGTTGGGAGGATAAATGACCAGACAACCATGTGGAGAGCCAGAGCTGGGACCCCCTTCTCACACTTGGGAAGAACATCATCAATTCGGCCAAGTGTTTAATGCTGGCATCAATACTCCAGTCTGCACAAAGAGCTGGTGGAAAGGGTCATTGAGGAAGAATGATGGCCCTAAAGCTACTAGTTACTTAGTGAATACATTTTATGTGGCTGAGCTCATGTCATTCTTGCCATCTCCTGAAGTAATGGTGCTAGTGATTGCCTGTTTTGGACCACCGATGCTGCTTGGCCTTTCGTCATGCTCACAGTTGTTGTGGTTGTATCCATTGCCGCAGGTGTTGTGTCAATCCCTCTCGTCTGTGGTCTCCCTCTTTCCCACTGTCCCTCTACTTTACCCAGCATCATGTCCCTTTCCTTTCCAGGGACGGGTCTCTCCTGACAACATGTCCAAAGTACACAGAGGAAGTCTCGCTATCCTCATTTCTAAGTGCATTCTGGCCTTACTTCTTCCAAGGCAGATTTTGGTCTTTCAGCAGACCAAGGTGCTTTCACTAGCCTTCACCAGCACCATCATTCAAGTCCACTGATTCTCCTTTGGTCTTCCTTATTCAAAGTCCAGCTTTTTCCGGTACAGGAGACGATTGGAAATGCTACCCTTTGGGTCAGGATGCCTTCATTCTCAGGTGAACCTCCATGATCTTCAGCACTTTCAAGAGGTCTTGCGCAGCAGTGTGTCCTTTGATCTCTTAACCATTGCTTCCATGACCATTGGTCGTGGACCCCAGCAAGATAAACCCTTGACAATTTCTATCTTTTCTCCGGAGGAAGGTATCATATCACTGTATCATAATCCTGCCATCGAAGCCCCATTTTGCTGATAAAAAAGCCAAGAGTCCATGGATTTTGACCACACAGCCAAGTCCTCCAGTGAGTAAGCACCAAATTAAAAGCCTGTACATTTGCCACTACACTCCATTACCTCTCTCTCTTTGAGTGTCAGGTGAAATGAGGTGTTTAGCGTGTAACCGAGTGACTAGCTGTCTTTGTAGAATGGAAAGGTTATTAGTTACAATCCAGAGAAGACATTGAGCCTCCATGGAGAACTACGGTGAAGAATGCAGGCAGGACATTTAAAACAGGCACCCTAGAAGCCTTGGAGAATTACTTTTCGCTCAGCGCCCACGCAGATTCTGCAGACCACAGTCATAACTGGGAGCTTGGGTTGCCTTGTCCTGGAGCAGGCAGGAAGTCCATCAGGTTTTCTAAAAGCAAAACAAAGCAAATGGCTATAATCGTATGAGAGACTGCGCACAGGATGGGGTTAGCTTTGCCTCTCTTGGCTTCTGTAATGTCACTTGGCCAGGTTCTGGGCACCCCTGGAAGAACTTCTTTGACTACAGATTCCCTGGGCTTTAGTGGTCAGCCAACTGGTCTAGGATGTGGCCTTCTAGTCTATGAAGCTTCCCAAGCTCTTCTGACTTGTTGGTGGGCTTAGGAATAGACTGTAGGCCATGCCTTGTGTAATAAAAGCAGTTGTCCAGCAAGGGGTTCTGATTCATAGCATGAATCAATTGGAAGTTGATTGCCAGAATTTCTTAAGAAGTACATCTGGGTTACTGTAAAACTAGTGATGCTGATTTAGAAATGAATCCAAGGTTGACAGGTTTGAAGCAAGTTAGTTGGCTCCCAGGCTCCCATATGTGACTCCAAAGAGCCAGAAGTCAAAGAGCCAGAAACACAAGATAGATGAAGCCAGAAGTCCACTAGCTTCCCCCCATAGCCTTAAACTCTATCGTTGACCCTTCTTCCTTGCAGTTGCATCAGAATGGTGACCTGAGTGAGGGGGTAGAACTCCACTCAAATCTTCCCACAGCTGCCTAGATCCCACCATGGACTGAATGATGTTATATGAAGTCACTGCATGGGACATTAACAGGCCAAACTACTGAGAATTCTGGGCCCAGCACATTGACATAAGCCTTAACCATCACACTGGTCTCAACTTCCAACCACCCAGTTGTCAACTGAATGCAGTATTACCCCTTTGCAAGGCCCAGAGACTTCCAGTCTTGGGAGATATGGTATGGTAGGTAGCTGCCCTTGAGGCAGTCCCTAACTCATGGGCCCCCATGGACAACAGGAATGGACTGTTGTGTGTCATAGGATTTTCATTGGCCTTTCTTTTTAGTCTATCTTAACCTGGAAGCTCCACCCTGAGATCTGCGCAGCTTCATAGAAGCCCACCAGCATTCATTGATCAATGAATGGGTAGTGACCCTGCATAACGTGTGTATTGGCTGAGACTTGAACCCAGGTCTCTTGTATGGAAGGAGAGCATTCTATCCTTGGATTATCCACTCCCTTCCCCTTAATTAATGAATATATCCAACCTTGATTTGCTAAACTGGAGGGCTGGCTTGTCCTTACACATTTTCAGGTGTACCCAACACTTGCCTCAGGCCATAGTCATGGACCTTAAGAAGAACAGCAGCCACGTACTCTGACCACCAGGGTGCCGATAGATCAGGGGAGATTCATGAGACTATCTTCAAGCTAAACAGCAAATTCCACAATTATCAGCATTCTTTTCATGTACTTGAAGAGCTTGCATAATTTCCCTGTGGTGGAATGCAGAGAAATCAAAACAATAAACTAAGAGATCTACCAATTCATTGGAGCACAAAATTTAAGTCCCTGTTTGCTAACAATATCTCCATTTCTGGGCGCATCGTACACAGAGAGAATGGATGATTAGACTTCCATCTTTATTTGGGAGGAGCCCGTTTATTTATTGTTTTGCTTGAGTGTGAAATACCTGAGTTCCTCTGCTGTGATATTTACCTTCATCAGAAAAAAAATATATTGCTTAGCCCTTCATGGATTTTGCCTTCCACACACAGTCTTCAAGTTGCCACCCTAAGCAGGCAAGAGGGAGAGAGAGGCTTTAGCATTCGACGGGAGCTTTTCTGATAAACTCACTGACATCCGGTCAGTCCTAACTCCAAGCCACCCCATAGGGCTGAGTAGAGTTTCCCCTGGGACTTTCTGAGACTATCCATCTTTAGGAGAACAGAGAGCCTCATCTTTCTCCTCTGGAGCAGTTGCTGGTTTTGAACGACTGACCTTTTGGTTAAAAATCCCAAAGTGTAACCCACTATGCCACCAGACCCTTTCAGACAGGATTCCTTAAATGAGGAGAATAAACAAGAAAATGCAAATACAAAGCTGTTACCTCAAAGCTCACAAAGCATTGTCAAGTCCTTGACTTTGTTTCGTTTGCTGATTTACACTCAGTGCTTTGAAGGAAGGGGAAGAGACTCCCCACTGGGCATTTTTTGGATGATGAGTTGCTATTCTGGGGGCATGGTGGGGGTGGGGCGGGGGTGGGAAGCCAAGTCTTTCTAATCCCAGAAAGGGTTACAATCTTGGGGACCCACAGGAGCAGTTTGGCCCTTTCTGATAGGTTTGCTATGAGTCTGAATCCACGCAACGGCAGTCAGTGGTATTTGGAGCCCTGATTCCAAGGAGACCTCATGGAGCTGATGGGAAAGCATTGAACTGTAGCTGCAGGATAGACTGTTCGACATCTACCAGGTGTTCCTCAGGCAAACGAAGAGGCTATCTGCTCCGGTAAAAATTCACAACCTCAGAACACCTAGACAAGGATGCTATGAATCGGGATCAACTGGAAGGCAATGCAGTTGGATTTTTTTGTATGTGGAATTGGCTTCCATCTATGGGTGCTTTTTTAATACATTTGTATTTGGCCTTATTAATGATGTGTAATCCATGGGAACAGCACCCTTCATGGGAAGACCTCAATCAACCTAACCCTAAGTGAAGGAAGGGGACCCTGAGTGATATGCGGGCTGCCAACCATAGGACAGGCAGCTTAAAGGAGAAAGAGGATGCTTGATGCTCCCATCAAGAAGGACCGTCTCAGAAATCCATCGAGGGAAGTCCTCGCCAGCCTATGGAGGAGTTGCAATGAGTCAGGATAGACCCAGAGCAGTGAGAGTTTTACTCTAGAGATGAGCCCTGGTGGTACTAGAGGGCTCATCAAATCACCAGCAGCCCTGCGCGAGAAACAGGAGACCATGTGCTTCCAAACAAACCCTTATGAGGTAGTTCTACTATGTCCTAGATCGTCACCACATCGGCAGTGGGCTTGGGCTTTTGTAACCTAAAGAAATGACTGTGTCCTGACTGGCTCAGATGGTTAGCTACCTGGATGCTAACCGATAGGCTAACTTTTCAAGTTCATGCAGGTGCACCTGAAGGAAAGCCTGGCAAGCTCTTTTATGAAACATGGACTGTTAAATGCCCTCAGGAGCACAGTTCTACCTTGGTATGGGTGGGCTTGCTGAGAGTCAACATCTACTGCATGGCAACCTGTTAATTTTTAACCTGTAGCCCCGGTGGTGGTGGTCGGGCTGTAAGCCTGAAGAGCAGTAGTGTGCAACCTCCAGCCACTCCTCTGAAGAATGGAGAGGCTTTCTACTCCCATAAAGAGTTATCATTTCGGCTGAGTCCTGGTGGCCTAGTGGTTGTGCGCAGGACTGCAGCTCACTGGGTTTGCGGTTCAAATCCAGCAGCAGCTCTCCAGGAGCGAGGCTGGGTCTCCCACTCCCACCAGAGGGCAGTGGTGTGCCCCCCTCCCCAAAAAAAAGAGTTATCTCAAAAATCGACAGGAGCAGCTCTGTCCTCTCCTGCAGGGTCACTGTAAGTTGGGATGGAATAGGTAGATGGGTAGATGGCTAGGAGTTTGGTTTTGTGTTTTATATGGATAGACAGATTTAAGTGAACTGATATGTCAAGATGGGAAAAACACCATCTTTTCAGGCATTGTCTTATTCATTCATTCCTCAAATACCTTTGTAATACCCACTATGGAGCAGTGTTATTTTCAGAAGACAAAAAGAAACTTTTATGGTGAATTAGGTGAAGGTCAACAGAGCAGATTCATACACCTTTTGTCTCAACTCCTCCCTCTATCCCTCTTCCTCTCTATGTGTCCATGCAACCCATACATCCTAACCATCTGGCCTCTGGCCTTGGGTTAGTGCTGTCTCGTTTATGGCAAATAAATGATGATTCTAAAGTTGGGTACCTTTTGGAAACAAAAGAGTAACAGATATCCCTAGTGTCATTGTCCCCCTTACTGACCTCTCCATTGTTTGGCTGAAAATTGAGCCATTCAGGGTGGGCTCATTTGTAAACCTGAAGGGTGACTGAGGGCCATAGTCTGGGAGCGTCAAACCATTTTCTGTCTGGCCAGGAATCTGTTTTCTTCTGTGATTTTGAGTGTTTTTTTTCCAATGTTGCTCCCATTCTGTCCAGGACCTTCTAATGTGCTCTCTTTCAGAGTACTTGGTAATGTTGGCCAGGCATCATCTAGTTCTTCTGATCTCAGTGTGAGGACACTGCTGTTTGTGTGGTCCATGATTGTCATGGACTAATGATGTCCACATGTCTTTTTATTTTCAACATTTCTTTTTCCTCCTGAGAGAGACAGACTGATGGAGGTGCCTTATGAGCTTTGAAGACCTCCGTTGATACTCACCCTAGTAGGATGTAAGACATTGTTCTTCTAATGCCAACAGGATGTGGTGTCCCTAAGGCTATGAGTCATTCCTGCCAAGTGTTTGGTTAGACCTACTAACTCGAATCACTTTGCCGCCTCTGTGCTCCGCCACTTTCATGGATCCGGGTGCAGGAACAGCAAACGCACAGACACCAAGACACACAGCCCCCTCTGCCACTGGACCCCCTTTGAAGGCAGTGAGATATCCTAGGCTTTTCTGTTTGAGATGGCACAAATAGCATCAACTTCATCCAAGGAGACAACTTCTCTGGTAATAGTTTTCCTATTTTGCTCTGTAAAAAGAGAAAAAAAGATCTTTTATTTTTCTTCTTCACAGCATTCCTTTAATGATATAAATCTCATATCCTTCCAGAACAATCCTGTTGGGACCTAAGTGTATCCAGAAACTCTTCCTGAGAGCTGGGTGGAGTATTGGGATGATAGTGACCAGGAGGTGGTGAGGAGGGTTCTGAGAAAGCCTTCAGTCTGACTGGTATCAAGAGCTGCCTGCAGTTGGTAAATAAAAGAGGAAATCCCCCCCCCCCATTATTTTTCTTTCTAATTCTTAGGAAGAAATCCATAATAGGGTTTCCTCATAAATGGCAATTATTTTTAAATAGCACTAATGAATAATTTAAAGACCCACTGGGCTAGGCAATCAGTTTTAAGTGTGGATTAATTGCTTTCTTTACAATATTCCACATTCATTTTCTTGCATATTGCGGACGGCTATTCCATCTTCTTTAAACATTCCTTAGATTCTCTAAAATATTGGCAGAGGTGAGACAAGAAGCCATTATTGGACTGTAAAGGCTGGCTTGTGCCATGTCTTACTCTCTTCAGTTTCCAGGGGCACTCTCCAAACGCACAAAACTCAATGCAATGCCATCAAGTCCATTCTGACTCATAGTGACCCAGTAAGACAAGGCAAAATAGTCCCTGTGGGTTTCTGAGACTGTCACTCTTTATGGGAGTAGAAAGTCTTGTCTTTCTCCCTCAGAGTGACTGGTGTTTTTGAACTGCTGACCTTGCAATTAGCAGCCCAAAGAGTAGCCCCAGCACCACCAGGGTTCCTTGGGAAGTCACAGAACTAGGGAATCTGGGACTGGGGATTTCCAACCTCCTCCTATGCAGCTGAAACTTGGACAAGAGTAAGAAGGATCATTGTACTTGAATGATGGTGTCGGTGAAGAATACAGAATGCACAATGGACTTCCGGAGGAAGCAACTCATCTGTTCTCTAGCTAGAATGCTCCTTAACTTCATCCTGTGTATTTTGGCCACCTTCTCAGGAGAGACCAGTTCCTGAAGAAGGACATCCCATGTGGTGAAGGAGAGCATCATTGACAAAGAACAAGTCACTCAAGATTGACCTAGTGGCAGCCACAATGGGCTCGCCTCAAACATGACACAGGGCTGGGTGGTGTTTCTTTCTGTTGTACATGGTCACTGTGAGCTGGAACCAGCTCCATGACACCTAACAACAACAGCAGGAAAACTCAGTTAGATGCTATGCCACCTATAGTCATTGGGACCCAGAACAAAGACACCTGGAGATGCACCATTCATAAGAGAGTTATTTAGAGTGGACACTGGGGAGAGGACCCCCAGATCGCCTTGAATGGGACACATGCTATTTCTTATTCCATAACCACCCCACATAGGGTTCAGTCTAAGCATAATTGCTAGAGGAAAGTTCTAGGTCTCTAGAATGACTGGCCAGGTTTGACTTCGTGATGTGGAGGGAGATATCAGGAGTCTTGCCTTATAATAATTCTCTGAGTGGCACACCTGGTTCTGTGTGCTTACCTGTACTTATGTTCTAGTTTGCATTAAATAGGCTTCAGAGAGAGAGAGAGAGAGAGAGAGAGAGAGAGAGAGAGAGAGATTGCTGCTACTTGCACAAAGATTGCTCTAGGTGTGTGGAGGAGTCCTGAATGCTACCAGGAGTTAATATTACCCACTGCTCAGTGAAGAGTTCTGGGATTCAAGTCTACTCAGAGGAACCTCCGAAAGTCCGGTCCTCTGATGCTGCCACCATTGGAAACCTTTCTCCTGTGTTTTCCCATGTGGTTTCACAAGAGATCTCCATGGGTGAATCCACTTGAGGAATGTTGTTAAATGTTGTGTGTTTGCTTTGTTTCAGATTCATCACCCATGGGGATGGTCCTGATGTCGAAAGACTTCTTGCAGATGGGTGCTGGAAATCTCATGTTGGTGGGATGAGAAGGGTAGTCTGGACTGCTAGTCCTCTTGATTGTCCATCTGCCTGTCTAGATGTGAGTTCAAGTCAGTTGTGAGTTTCATGCCCAGTGAGATGAATGAAGCTTTTTGATGAATAATGGACTAGGTTTTTTTGAGGATGCTGTGGACCACACACAGTGTCAGCAGTTTGAGCCCAGCAGCAGCTCCATAGCAGAAAAAGGAGGCTGTCTACTCCCACAAAGAGTTACAGTCTCAGAACCCAAAACAGCAGTTCTATCCTGTCCTATTAGGGTCCGCTGAGAGTCAGATGGACTTGATGGCAGGGAGCTTTTTGCTTAGGGCTTCTTTTGGACCTGAGGCCGAATGGAAGCTTTCTGTGTGCCTGAACAATGCTGAGGTTTTATCCCAGGAGTATGAAATGTCTAGAGCCTTTCAGTCACCTGCTCCTGTAAAGATTTAAAAGTCTGAGAAACCCAAAGGGGGCGACTCCGCTCTGGTCTGTGGGCTGCTAAGACCTGGAACCAACTCGGTGACAGGGAGTT
The DNA here is from genome assembly GCA_004026705.1 of Nesogale talazaci. Classification (NCBI taxonomy): domain Eukaryota; kingdom Metazoa; phylum Chordata; class Mammalia; order Afrosoricida; family Tenrecidae; genus Nesogale; species Nesogale talazaci. Next base: position 227,249 of record PVJH01001048.1, read on the forward strand.
TGGGGGAGATTACAGTATTAAAAACAAACCAAGGGCTGAGGCCCGGTGGCGTAATGGTTGTGCGCGGGACTGCGGCCCCCCTGGGACGGAGGTTCAATTCCAGCAATGGGGCTGGGCCTCCTACTCCCACCACCGGAGAGCAGTGATGCCCCCCCCCCCCCCCCAAAAAAAAGCAAACAAACAAAAAAAAACCAAGCAAACAAAAACAGCGACTGTTAAAATGATGGGGACGTTACACAGTGTCAAAGTGGGACTCTGCTCCATCACATTGTGTGTGACTGATTTTTCCCTCAAGGAGATGACCAGGACTTTCTTCTGATGGACTCTACCTGCAACCTTTTGGTGAGCAGCAGAATGTATTCATGATTTGCATGACCCAGACCTCTACTTAACTTCCTTATGTGTCTAGCAATCAAGCCATCCCAATCTACTTGTTAAGAGAATTGGAAAAATACTCATATAGGTCTCATTTTTATTATTCACACTTTAGCTGTGCTAATACCAAAAAAAAAAAAATCCTTCACACGGAAAATTTAGTCCCCAAATATTTTTAATGTAAAAATCCAAGTTTGAGCGGTTCAAATGAATCTATGGAAAAATTAGGCTTGATAATTTTGATTTAAAAATAAGTCATAATACATGTCTTCCCTGGAGTTTGTTCCTATGGAGTGCAATGCCTACACACAACTAATATCTTATTATAAGTTTGGTTTCTTTCATCATTAACCTCCTAACCTTCTTATATTGGCTGTAATGATCAAATAAACTAACTGCGCTCCTACATGATATTTAAGATCATGAAAAATAGAAATCGTATTTCATTAAATTGAAAGAGTTGTCTGACAAATGTTTTGATAGTGGCATTTATGCTTTGTAGTGTGTGATTCTGGGCACCTCTTCTATCTGCTTCAGGTAGCAAAACTCTGCACTAATTAATATTAAATTGACTTTCTGAGTCATTAATCATGGATTGCTTAGATTACTAATGAGTAAGATTAATGAAACATTGATTATGAGGTATATATTTTAACTTCTGTACTTATTGTTTTGAATCTTCCAGCCCTCTTCCAAGCGGTCAATTCCAACTTATAGTGACCTGACATGGGTTTGGAGGCTGGAAATCTTTACAAGAGCCACAGCCTCATCTCTCTCCTAGAGAGTCACTGATGGATTGGAACTACTGCTCTTGCCATTAGCAGCCCCGTGCTTATCTGACAGCACCACCAAGTCTACTGATAGTCCATGGAATGGATCTATTTGGGGATAACAAAGCAAAATAGGGGAAAGGCAAGCTTCACAGTGATGACTTGTTTTTATGGGTCTTGCAAGCTGTCTGCCTTTGGAAAATTCTATCACTCCTTCTAAGGGCAAATACATTTATATTTTTCATCTCTGTTAGGTTTCTATTTTTACATGGGTTGGGCTTTTGTAGACTTTACCAGAAGAATCATAGAAATGATGTGTGTGTGGTGCTGGTGAAGAATCTTGAAAGTGCTAGGGGCTGCAGAGAGAGCAGACAAATCTGTGTGGGAAGGCACACGGCCAGTCCAGTGCGGACTTTGACTTCTATTTCCTGTTCCTCTGATTCCAGTCAGAGAAGTTTTCTGCTTATATCGGACCTACAGATTTGAACCAAACTGGAAGGACCCACTTCTACAACAGTGTAAGCCGTTTCTTGATAGAAATCTCTTTCAATATAGAGAGAGAGAGACACTTGTCATCGGTTTAGCTTCTATGGAGAACCTAACCCAACACATATGGCAAATTGACATGTGAGTCATGCAGAAAGGCAAACTAGAGAGATGATAGGCTTGCAAACTCCCTCTGGAGCCACTGAACATGTGCATGTCAAAGAGGGACTCTCCATCTATACATTGCAGCATGTGAAAAAAAAACCCAATAACTCGATATAATCTGTAAACCTTAACAGATCGCCAAACCTAAGTCCTCTGGAAGAATACATAGGCGAACATGTTTGTGAACTTGGTTTCAGGTCTGATGTAAAGCCGCATTTCCCCAGAAAGACAAAGCAAAGGTAGAATTGTTATCAATGACTTTTTAAAAAAATTAAAACTGCTGCTTTTAGAGGACAGTCTTCTGAGAAGGAAGAGTCCTTTGGCAGACAATGCTTGGAAAACACATCGGATTAGAGACATTGATATGAAATGTGCAAAGAACTCTCAAAACACAAACATAGCACCAGAACTTTTTTTTAAACGATGAAAAGATCTGCATAGACATGTCCCTCAAGAAGCAGCACAAAAGACCAGTAAGCACATTAAAAGGTGCTCAGTGTCCTTCCCACAGCATGACTACATAATCCCTAGCTCTGTGCCACTTTTGTCATCCTTCCTGTGTCTGAGGACACGTGTCGAGGGACGTGTATGAATCCAACTTTACTCAGGGTCCGCCTCACAAATGCTGTGCCCCCTTCAGACACCGTGTCCTGCTCTGGTGGTCGGCTCCTCCTCATGAGGGGTCCAAAGTGAGGGAGCCGAGGTTTGTGGCGACATTCTGTGTTCCATGGGGTTTTTGGTAGCTCGTTTTCAGAAGTAGGTGGGGAGGTCTTTCTTCCTGCTCTGTCTTAGTCTAGCAGTGCTTCTGAAATCAGACCACCGTGGGTGACCTGCCGTCTATTTGACATGCAGATGGGACAACTGCCAGTATTTCATAGCAGCACACAAGCCAATATAGTACAACAAGCTGACAGGTAGGCAGGAGGGTAGATTATCTTCTACTCGGTGTCTTCTAAAAATGATATCATCTACTCATCCAAGCAACTCTTGGAGGTAAGCAGTGCTATTACACTCATCTTACAGATAAAGGTACCAGGGCTAAAGTAGTTAAACAAATAGACTACTGTTACACCTTATCCACAGTACAATCATGGTTCAGACACAAAATATTTTTTACTTCAGAGCCATACTCAAACTGGCTTGATAAACTGCCTCCTGGAACTGGTCTCCTCCCTTGTTTTATTGACTCATGACCCAATGAATTCCATAAACGAGCAAGTCGTACTATCATGATCCCAATTCTACCTTACAAATCTGGCTAGACTAGAGGATGTACACTGGTACAGATGGGAGCTGGAAACACAGAGAATCCAGGACAGAAGATCCCTGTAGGACCAGTGGTGAGAGTGACAATACTGGGAAAGTGGAGGGAAGATGGTGTTGAACAGAGGAGCCAATTATAAGGATCTACATATAACCTCCTCCCTGGGGTACAGACTACAGGGAAGTGGATGAGGAGAGACACTAGACAGTGTCAGATATGACAAAGTAATAATAATTTATAAATTATCAAGGGTTTATGAGGGCAGGGGGAGGAGGGAAGGAGGGGGCAAATGAAGAGTTGATGCCAAGGGCTTAAATAGAAAGCAAATGTTATGAGAATGATGAGGTCAAGAGATGTACACATGTGCTTGACACACAATGTATCTATTTATGGATTGTGCTAAGAGTTGTAGGAGCCCCCAATAAAAGTATTAATTTTTTTTTTGAACAAAGTGAGCTTTTTCCTAGTCCTGGGCCATCCTCATAATGGAAACCAGAGTTTAGTCCATTGTTGTAGCCACCACTTCAATCCGTCGTGTCTGAGGTCTTCCTCTTTTTCACTGGCCCTCTCCTTTGTCAAACATGGTGTCCTTCTCCAGGGACTGCTCTCTCCAGATAACATGTCCAAAGTCTACAAGATGAAGTTTCACCATCCTTATTCTAATGAGCATTCTAGCTGGACCTCTTGCAAGACAGAGTTCTTCCTCCATCTGTCAGTCCTTGATATATTCAACATCCTTTACTCACAGCATACATCCCAGGCATCCATTCTCTTTGGTCATACTTTTTCATAGTCTGGACTATTTTTTTTGCGGGCATCTGAGATGCCCGAATACATTTTGGCTTAGGATAAACTCAGTGCCATCCACTCCATAATGACTCAAAGTGATCGCCTGTGTGTTTTTGAGACTCTAACTCTTGACAGGAATAGAAAGTCCAGTGTTTCTCTTAAGGAGCAGGTGGTGGTTTTGAACTGCTGACCATGAAGATCCCAGCCCCATGCATAAGCACTCTACCACCAGGATCCCATTGGCTTAGCATAGGTGCACCTTAGTCCTCGAGATGACATTTTTGCTGTCTAAGATTTTAAAGATGTTGTTTGCAACCCACTGGCCCAATGAAATATTTCAATTGTTTTTTTTTTCACAGCTGCTTTCAAGGGCATTAATTGTGGACCCACAGAGACTGAAATCCTCCGCACTTCAATCTCTTCTCCATTGGGCATGATGCCACGTATTGATTCTGTTCTTCTTTCTCTTGTACAGACACATTTGTCTATCAGTTGAATAGCTGGGTGATTTTGGAAAATGTAGCAAAGGACATGATTGCTGATGTCAGGTGGATCTGTCTGAAGGCAGAGAGCCCTAGAAAGATGTTTACCTGTGTTTTATTGACCAGGCAAAAACATTCAACTGTGTAGATTCCAGAGTAACTGTAAATTAAGGGTAACATTGTGAAAAATAGCAACTCCAGAACACTTCCTTGTGCTCACACAGAAACTGACCATAGCTTAGGAAGACACTCTATAGATTAATATCAGGAAAGGTATGTGTCAGGATTTTATCCTATTGCCACACTTCTTCAAGCTGTGTGAAAAGCAAATAATCAAAGAAGCTGGACTGTGAAGTTGCAATGGAAAACGAAGCATCAGAATCAGAAGAAGACGCATTCGTCACCTGCAACATGCAGATTGCCACAACCTTGCTTGCTGAAAGTGAAGAGGATGTGAAGCAATTACTGTAGAAGATTAAATATTATAGACTCCAGTATGGATTGCATCATGGAAATCAAGATCTTTACCTCCGAACCAATAAGTAACCTCTTGATAAACAAAGACTCGATTGACATTGACCATTCTTCTTACTGAGATCTACAATCAATGCTTATGAAAGCCAAAAAAGTCAAACCCGTTGCTGTGGAGTCCATGCTGACTCATAGCAAGCCCGCAGGGCAGGTTACAGCTGCTCTTGTAAGTTTCTGAGACTGGATCTGTTAACAGGGATAGAAAACCCCACCTCTCTCCCTCAAAGCAGCTGCCAGTTCAGAATGCTGGCCTTGCACTTATCAGTCTAATGAGTACCCACTACACTACCAGGACTCCTTATACGAAAACAGTAGTCATGACATCGAAGGATATACATGTAGTGCTTCGGTCAGATCTCCTGCAGAAGATCTCTTCTACATTTTACAGAGTCAAGATCACTTTGAGGACCACTGTATGTTCTTTCCAAGCCAGGGTATTTTTCTCTCATCTCATCAGCAGGTATAGAAGCTGGACAAAGAATCAGAATGCCTGGAGAACTGATGTTCTGAAGTATGGTGTTGGCAAAGAACATTGACTAGACCATGAGACTGCCAGAGAAATGATACATTTGCCTTGGGTCAAGTACTACCAGGATGCTCCTTTGAAGATGGCAACCCTGACTTTAACATACTTTGGACATGTCATCACAATGGATTGTCATTGGACAGGCAAAAAAAAAAACATGACAAGTAATAATAATTTATCCATTATCAAGGGGTTCATGAAGGAGGGGGAAAATGGGGAGCTGATACCTTGATACCAAGGGATCAAGCAGAAAGAAAATGTTTTGAGAAGGATAATGGTAACAAATGTACAAATGTGCTTGACACAACAGATGAATGTATGGATTGTGATGAGTCATAGGAGCCCTCAATAAAATGACATAAAATTTTTTAGAGAAGGTAAGATCCTTCGTGGAATGGATTGGCACAGCAGCTGCCCATGGGAGCAAACATAGAAAAGACTGGAAGGAGCACCCAGGACTGGGCAGGGTTCCCTTCTGTTGTGCTTGCGTTGCTATGACTCCAAACCTAACAACAATATTAACTCCTCTCAGACTTGCTTTCCCAAATTGATTTTTTTTCTCAAATAAACCAGGGTTCCTACCCATCCCCTCAATGGTGGTTCGTGAGCATTGACTTGTATTTTTTATGCAGAGCCCTAGCTCAGGGCCATAAGAAGTGTGGAACTATTATCTAGTGCATCCTCTTCATTTTCTAGGGAGGAAAACCAGGCCCCACAGAGTATCAGAGTGAAGATTAGGCAAAAGCCCCAGCTGCTGAGCACTGACCCTTACAGGCCCTAGCCAGCGGTCTTCCTGGGAAGCCCTCTCTACTCAGGGGCCAAAATCATCCTTATCACCCTCACACGGTGCTGTGTGCAGGCCCTGCTCCAGCAGCAGATAACTCACAATGCCACTACCTGCTCGATGCCTTTTGAGCAGGGACATCAGGTCCCTGGGCTCCCCATCACTCATGTGACAGTCCCCATGCCATTCATCTTGTAAGAACTGACACTTTGCTTTTTCTGTGCTAACATGCCTATGATAAATGACAGAGATTTCTGGTTCAGAAAGCAGAAGGTGTATTTGAGGAGATCCTATTTTTCTCTGCCCTGGTGTGGGCAGACCTATGAATGACATCTCAGAAGATAGGATTTCATTTGTTTCTGGACCTGTGGATTTTTTACTTAGGGGGTTAGATCCAGCAGCTAGACCCTGATGATAGGAGGAGCTCCAATATGTGTGTGTGTGTGGGGGGGGGGGGTGTTAAAACAAATAAACAGACCCTAGGTCCATTGTGATCCAGCCTCTTCTGTCTTCAGTGATTCAGTGTGTTCTAGAGTAGAACGGTGCTCCCTCACGTCCCCTTGGCTGCCACCCTCCATGCACACAGAACACCAGGCCTTGCTTCTGCCTTGTGGCTGAATGGGTTCAAGCCATGGAATCTTCAGGTCAGAGATGGACCTCCTGGAGTGAGATGGGTGTTTTCCACATTCCAGTAGGAGACTCCCCTTCCCTGGGGTCCTAGATCAAAACGGAAGCTGCGGGGGCAGATTCCTCTGCTTCAGTTCTCAGCACCAAAGCCTTCTTTGTGTCACACACACAGCCTGTCCTGGACCACGTTGGATGCAAGGGCTCTAGGGTTAAAATGCTGTTGGATAAACCATTGGTCCAATCTGAACTCCAATTCCTTGTGACAGACTCGGGAGACTGGCATGAAATGCTGGTCTACTTCGCACCGTGCGAGTGACTTTGGGAAAGACACCCAGTCTCTCCAAGGCTCAGAGGCTCCATCTGTATGCAAGGCTTCTAATACCTGCTGGCAAAAATGGCTGTGAAGATTAAACGGGATCATGTCCAAGGCTCCGTTTTACATCCTGTTTCCTCCTCTTGGATAAATCTTTAGCAAAAAAAAAAAGTTTCCTTACCCTGCTTTTTTTAATATCAACTGAATTCTCAAGGAGATTAAACCTGAAGAGATTTTGATCCTGACAGGGATTGGCACTGCTCTTGAAGTCCTAAGCCACCGTAGAAATGTCGGATCATGTAGACCTCTCACAGAGATCATCACAACCACCTCAAAGTCCAGAGACTGGATTTTATGACATCTAGGCTGGGATTTTAATAAAACGTATGTGCCTTATAAATGATACTCCTCACAGGAAATTTGGCTGCTTGCTTCCAATAAAGAGATTGCCATGAATGGCATGGTCAAATGAGGGCTATGTTGTTTTCAATCTGATGGGAGCCAATCTCTGGGGCATGTCATGAAAGCAATACACTAAAGTCAGGTGCTCCCCAGGCCCTTGGTCAGAGGGACTTGGCAAGATGGCTGCTCAGCAGAGATGTTCTCCTGAAATGGACAGGGACATTCATCCCTAACAGGGGATTCTATTCCATGCTAAAGGGCGTGAACATTCATTTGCTCCCAATGATTACCCAGAGTCCAATTTTAATCTGTTTGTTCTTTCTGTGAATACCAGGCCCTACTTAGTGTATCCACTGCAAACCCTTGAAGAATATTAACAGGAGAGCCTTGAAGACCTGCGGTGGAGTTTTTAAATGTTTGTGAATGACCCTGACAGGCTTTTAGTTTAAACTCACATTCAGTAGATTTCATTATGAACAACAATATGTGCAAATTAAGTGAGGTCATTAACATCTGAATTACACTGATTTTTTATCTTTCCTAAAGAAGGCAAGATTTCAAAAAATGGGGACAATGCATTTTGTAAGATAATAAGTTGCCAAAAATGGAGAGAGAGAAGAACCCAAATGTAACCATTCTTATAAAGACAATGAGGTGATAGGGTCGAACGATATTCCTTAAGGTGTCCTTGGCTGGCAGAGTGGTTATATGAAGGGCTTCATTTTGGAAGGTCATCGGTTCAAAGCCACCAGCTGCTCCTCAAGAGGAAGATAGTGCTTTCTATTCCCATAGAGAATCACAGTCTTGGAAACTCACAGGGGCAAACCTACCATGTCCTAAAGCATCACTAGGAGCCGGCTTGATGGCAGTGAGTTTGTTGTGTGTGTGTGTATGTGTGTGTGTGTGTGTGTGTGTGTGTGTGTGTAATAAAGAGCAAATAAATCTGTCTTGAATGTAGTACAGCCAGGATGCTCCTTCGAAGCCAGGGTGCTGAGACTCCCGTCATGAACTTTGGATGTCATCAGGAGAGACCAAGGCCCAGAGAAGCATATTGTGTTCAGTGCAGGAGAGGGTTCATCCCCCAAACCAAAGGCTGTGATCAACTTGAAGGCAAAGTGTTTGGTTGGTTTTCCATTCACTCGTTGGGCTGGCTGGCCTCTCCACAAGTCAACAGGTCAAACCACCAGTAACTGTGCGGGAAGAAGATGAGCCATTTTGTTCCCCTGAAGATATGTGTGTGAATCTTCATGGAAATTCTTGCTTCTTTCAGATCCTGGGCTCCATGGGACCCCTGGGTTTGTGGCTGCACTATACCAGTCACAGCCCCTGTGGTTGCTGGCTTCTCATCTGGCTGTGTGTCTCTTATCCTGTCACTTCTCATTATTGGATGTAGGGTTCACCCAGGCAATCAAGGATGCTCTCATCTTGACATCCTTAGTGTCATCAGCTGCAAAAACGGTTTCCAAATTAGTTCATAATCCCAAGGTTTGGACATCCAGGATTGGGTAAAGCTTGTTCTGTTATCACCATTCAATTGACTGAAGATGCCATCTTCAACAGAATCACCAAGGGAGCACTCAAAGGTAAGACAGCAGTCTGGTGACTTTGACATTTTGCTGTGCTTTTCTTTCTTTTTTTTTCTAGATCGTTTCATTGACATGTAATTCACATACCATTCAATCTAATGGTTTATGCATATTCAAAAGGGATGTTCAGTCATCACCCCAATCAAGTTAAGAACATTTCCTTCATTCCTGTACTCATAATGATTCACTCTGCATGACCAGCCAACCTTCCCTGCCATGATCCTAAGGGACTGTTCATCTAGTGACAGTCTCTATAGGTTTATCTACCATGGATTTCATATAAAGAAAAGAAAAACCTCCACCCAAGAAAAAGAATAACAGAAACAAGAGCAATTTACAAAGGGGCCCAAAGGGCAAGCGAGTGCTAATATACTGTATCTTACCTTAGTAATAGCTACAGTAATTCACTTCCCCATGCACTCTGAGGTTAACAGTAAGTATTCACATTCCAGGTCCATCCCTGGTCAATGGTCCAAGAGAATTCAATGGCGGCTTAATCAGGGTAGTGAGTCTGCAAATAGATTTTGGGCTTTCACTATTTTCCACAGTCTTCTGGAAACTGGGTGGGTAGAATTTCATCTCTAATACCATTCCCTTTTCTGATCTTGGGCTTAATTATTTGCCATCTGTAGAGCATAGCTATGATTTTCTCATGATATGTTAAAAGTTATGCAAACCCACCCGGCATTTTGAGGAAGAAGGTGTGGCTATCCGCTCTCAGAAATAGTTACATTCTCAGAAACCCAAGACTGGTTTCCAAGGAGTTGGAATCAACTGAATGGCAGTGAGTTTATGTTTTTGCCTTCTAATTTATTTATTGAAAGTAAGCAGCAGGTGACCACTACCAACTGCTCTGAAAACGATCGCATTTGAAAATCCTGAATAAATTGAGGGGAAAAAAGCATGGAACAAAATGTAACATCATAAGAGACCAAGCTTACTGGTGGAGCACCCCCAATGACTGTGCCACTGCTCCAAGAATGTGCCTTTAGTTGTTCTTCAGACCTGGAATGGCATTCCTCACCATCATAGAATAATTAGCCTCTGGAGAGCAAAAGGGTACATTGACCCAATAACACAGATCAGAAGTTTGGGACAGAAGGATCCATGGAAACAGGAAGCAGAGGGAGGAAGTGAGATAAGTGATGGCTCCTTGAGGGGATGCAAAGGGATAGCAAAATGCGTTATCAATTGTTGGATGTAAAACCTGCTCTGTAAGCCTTCCCCTAACTCACAATTAAAAAAAAAAAAAGTTAAGTTGTAGCCAGCTGGCCAATTTGGCTATACCTCCACAAACTCAAAAAGAAGTGTTGTATTTGAACCAACTTTGTTGGAATTGTAAGAGGCAGTCATGGTTGCTAAGAGAGGCTGCCAGGAGGTTGCCATGGGAACGATGGCTTTGTTTTAAAAGCAGGCCTCACAGGCCCCCACTTCAGAGAGCTGAAGAAGTAGGGAAGGCAGGGAGGAAAGCAAGTCCCTTCCCTCCTTGTTAGGGAAACAGCCTGCAGCCTATTGTCAAGTTTCCAAACTCAGCCTCACTGCTTGGCTACTGTGAGAAGGGCAGGATGCCATGCCTGAGATTGGGATTCAGACAGATTTGGGTGTGGACTAAGGAATCCTGTGCCAATTACAAGGCTTAGCCTCTAGGTTGTGCCATACGGTCTCAGTGTCCTCCAAGACTCTGGTCCTGATTGGCTAACCGAAGTGACTAAAAATACTAGAGCCTTAAGTTCATCAAAATATTTCATATATTCATAGATCCTGCAGGAAGCAGCACAGCATCCTGGAACCCCATCTAAGAAGTCCTGAACGTCATTATGTGATAGCATGAGATGGAGTAATTGGCTCAGTGCCTGGGCATTGGTCAGAGTTGCTGCTTCTTGGAGCTGCTCTGCTCAGACAGAAGATGGGCTGAAAAGTCTAGACATGCATCTCAAGCCAACTGAGGCAAACAACCTTGCTTGGGGTTTCCTGAGTGCTGGGCTGGTGCAGGAGGGACTGGGATGATCACATCTGTGCTTATGGCAGCAATTTACATAATCGCAAAAACATGGAAACAATCAAA